>JAAKFY010001069.1:1454574-1461690 GCA_011823955.1 Dissostichus mawsoni
TTATAACATTAGCGTTAAGAAAGCTTACTGAAATATCTGCCACAACACAAGTAACCGGATCAAGTAACATCACGTACAGTCCACTGTGAGTGCAGACGTGGATGTGTCCCATTATCATTCATATCACATCACATCATAATGTATCATATATCTCCTTATCTGAGTCAGCTGAGCCGGATCTGGCCGTGCAACACTCACAGTGTCACATACTGTCTGCAGAAGGATTATTTTAAGCAACACATTAAGTTGAGGAAACACTCGAGTCAAATGTAATGAAAGTCAGATCGTGTCTTAGACGGGGCAGTGATATCATAAACCTGTTAATGGACGCATTCAAACACTTGTTCTGTTACCAGCTGTATTCACCTGCAGGTGCAGCTATGTGGCTTTGATCCTGGATCAAGTGTTTAAGTCATGGATGTTTAAAGTTTAACTTCTTCATATGTCTAATATTATAGTTCACTTTTCATTCAGGAAGTATGACGCTGCGCTGTCAGTGCGCTTCTCCATGTTTGTGATTGGTCGAATGTTGCTAGCCCCGCCCCTTTCATGTGAACGTGCATTCAGCCGGACAGAGAAACCCTGGCTTGAGTTACCGAGTTGATAACCAGCATCGTAGGACCGCTTAGCGAGAACGCGTTTGTTTTGGATTAGGTAAGCCGGGTAACTCCAACACATCCAGGTTAGGTTGAACCGGCTTCAGAGTACAGGCCTCAGATCAGATAAGATCAGAAGAACTTTATTGATCCCCATTTGGGAAATGTTTGTGTTGCAGTAGCAAAAAGACATGGCATTATACAGTAACAATTAAAAGACAGGAAATGATGATTTAATAGCAGTTTTTTGGGCTTCCAAGGTGTCTAGAGGGTATTAGGGAGGGCACCAGGGTCAAAGGGAGGGCACCAGGGTCAGAGGGAGGGCACCAGGGTCAAAGGGAGGGCACCAGGGTCAGAGGGAAGGCACCAGGGTCAAAGGGAGGGCACCAGGGTCAAAGGGAAGGCACCAGGGTCAAAGGGAGGGCACCAGGGTCAGAGGGAAGGCACCAGGGTCAAAGGGAGGGCACCAGGGTCAGAGGGAGGGCACCAGGGTCAGAGGGAAGGCACCAGGGTCAGAGGGAGGGCACCAGGGTCAGAGGGAGGGCACCAGGGTCAAAGGGAAGGCACCAGGGTCAAAGGGAGGGCACCAGGGTCAGAGGGAGGGCACCAGGGTCAGAGGGAGGGCACCAGGGTCAAAGGGAAGGCACCAGGGTCAGAGGGAGGGCACCAGGGTCAGAGGGAGGGCACCAGGGTCAGAGGGAGGGCACCAGGGTCAAAGGGAAGGCACCAGGGTCAGAGGGAGGGCACCAGGGTCAGAGGGAGGGCACCAGGGTCAGAGGGAGGGCACCAGGGTCAGAGGGAGGGCACCAGGGTCAAAGGGAGGGCACCAGGGTCAAAGGGAGGGCACCAGGGTCAGAGGGAGGGCACCAGGGTCAGAGGGAGGGCACCAGGGTCAGAGGGAGGGCACCAGGGTCAGAGGGATTCACACTGAGGGCATCATGACCACAACAACAACAACAACAACAGGAACAATACAAATAAAAACAGAAGTGGAAAATCAGGCATTTACCATAGACTGTTTATATAGAGCTGTTACCATAGACTGTAAATATAGAGCTGTTACCATAGACTGTAAATATAGAGCTGTTACCATAGACTGTAAATATAGAGCTGTTACCATAGACTGTAAATATAGAGCTGTTACCATAGACTGTATATATAGAGCTGTTACCATAGACTGTAAATATAGAGCTGTTACCATAGACTGTATATATAGAGCTGTTACCATAGACTGTATATATAGAGCTGTTACCATAGACTGTTTATATAGAGCTGTTACCATAGACTGTAAATATAGAGCTGTTCCATAGACTGTAAATATAGAGCTGTTACCATAGACTGTAAATATAGAGCTGTTACCATAGACTGTAAATATAGAGCTGTTACCATAGACTGTATATATAGAGCTGTTACCATAGACTGTAAATATAGAGCTGTTACCATAGACTGTATATATAGAGCTGTTACCATAGACTGTAAATATAGAGCTGTTACCATAGACTGTAAATATAGAGCTGTTACCATAGACTGTAAATATAGAGCTGTCACCATAGACTGTATATATAGAGCTGTTACCATAGACTGTATATATAGAGCTGTCACCATAGACTGTAAATATAGAGCTGTTACCATAGACTGTAAATATAGAGCTGTTACCATAGACTGTAAATATAGAGCTGTTACCATAGACTGTATATATAGAGCTGTTACCATAGACTGTATATATAGAGCTGTTACCATAGACTGTAAATATAGAGCTGTTACCATAGACTGTATATATAGAGCTGTTACCATAGACTGTAAATATAGAGCTGTTACCATAGACTGTATATATAGAGCTGTTACCATAGACTGTATATATAGAGCTGTTACCATAGACTGTAAATATAGAGCTGTTACCATAGACTGTAAATATAGAGCTGTTACCATAGACTGTAAATATAGAGCTGTTACCATAGACTGTAAATATAGAGCTGTTACCATAGACTGTATATATAGAGCTGTTACCATAGACTGTAAATATAGAGCTGTTACCATAGACTGTAAATATAGAGCTGTTACCATAGACTGTAAATATAGAGCTGTCACCATAGACTGTATTATAGAGCTGTTACCATAGACTGTATATATAGAGCTGTCACCATAGACTGTAAATATAGAGCTGTTACCATAGACTGTAAATATAGAAGCTGTACCATAGACTGTAAATATAGGCTGTTTACCATAGACTGTATATATAGAGCTGTTACCATAGACTGTAAATATAGAGCTGTTACCATAGACTGTATATATAGAGCTGTTACCATAGACTGTAAATATAGAGCTGTTACCATAGACTGTATATATAGAGCTGTTACCATAGACTGTAAATATAGAGCTGTTACCATAGACTGTAAATATAGAGCTGTTACCATAGACTGTATATATAGAGCTGTTACCATAGACTGTAAATATAGAGCTGTTACCATAGACTGTATATATAGAGCTGTTACCATAGACTGTATATATAGAGCTGTCCATAGACTGTATATATAGAAGCTGTTACCAATGACTGTATAGAGCTGTTACCATAGACTGTATAGAGCTGTTACCATAGACTGTAAATATAGAGCTGTTACCATAGACTGTATATAGAGCTGTTACCATAGACTGTAAATATAGAGCTGTTACCATAGACTGTAAATATAGAGCTGTTACCATAGACTGTAAATATAGAGCTGTTACCATAGACTGTAAATATAGAGCTGTTACCATAGACTGTAAATATAGAGCTGTTACCATAGACTGTAAATATAGAGCTGTTACCATAGACTGTATATATAGAGCTGTTACCATAGACTGTAAATATAGAGCTGTTACCATAGACTGTATATATAGAGCTGTTACCATAGACTGTAAATATAGAGCTGTTACCATAGACTGTAAATATAGAGCTGTTACCATAGACTGTAAATATAGAGCTGTCACCATAGACTGTATATATAGAGCTGTTACCATATACTGTATATATAGAGCTGTCACCATAGACTGTAAATATAGAGCTGTTACCATAGACTGTAAATATAGAGCTGTTACCATAGACTGTAAATATAGAGCTGTTTACCATAGACGTATATATAGAGCTGTACCATAGACTGTATATAGAGAGCTGTTACCATAGACTGTAAATATAGAGCTGTTACCATAGACTGTATATATAGAGCTGTTACCATAGACTGTAAATATAGAAGCTGTTACCATAGACTGTATATATAGAGCTGTTACCATAGACTGTATATATAGAGCTGTTACCATAGACTGTAAAATATAGAGCTGTTACCATAGACTGTAAATATAGAGCTGTTACCATAGACTGTAAATATAGAGCTGTTACCATAGACTGTAATATAGAGCTGTTACCATAGACTGTTATATAGAGCTGTTACCATAGACTGTAAATATAGAGCTGTTACCATAGACTGTAAATATAGAGCTGTTACATAGACTGTAAATATGAGCTGTCACATAGACTGTATATATAGAGCTGTTACCATAGACTGTATATATAGAGCTGTCACCATAGACTGTAAATATAGAGCTGTTACCATAGACTGTAAATATAGAGCTGTTACCATAGACTGTAAATATAGCTGTTACCATAGACTGTATATATAGAGCTGTTACCATAGACTGTAAATATAGAGCTGTTACCATAGACGTAAATATAGAGCGTTACCATAGACTGTATATATAGAGCTGTTACCATAGACTGTAAATATAGAGCTGTTACCATAGACTGTATATATAGAGCTGTTACCATAGACTGTAAATATAGAGCTGTTACCATAGACTGTAAATATAGAGCTGTTACCATAGACTGTATATATAGAGCTGTTACCATAGACTGTAAATATAGAGCTGTTACCATAGACTGTATATATAGAGCTGTTACCATAGACTGTATATATAGAGCTGTTTACCATAGACTGTAATATAGAGCTGTTACCATAGACTGTATAGAGCTGTTACCATAGACTGTATAGAGCTGTTACCATAGGACTGTAAATATAGAGCTGTACCATAGACTGTATATATAGAGCTGTTACCATAGACTGTAAATATAGAGCTGTTCCATAGACTGTATATATAGAGCTGTTACCATAGACTGTAAATATAGAGCTGTTACCATAGACTGTATATATAGAGCTGTTACCATAGACTGTATATATAGAGCTGTTACCATAGACTGTAAATATAGAGCTGTTACCATAGACTGTATATATAGAGCTGTTACCATAGACTGTATATATAGCTGTTACCATAGACTGTATATATAGAGCTGTTACCATAGACTGTAAATATAGAGCTGTTACCATAGACTGTAAATTAGAGCTGTTACCATAGACTGTAAATATAGAGCTGTTACCATAGACTGTAATATAGAGCTGTTACCATAGACTGTAAATATAGAGCTGTTACCATAGACTGTAAATATAGAGCTGTCACCATAGACTGTATATATAGAGCTGTTACCATAGACTGTATATATAGAGCTGTCACCATAGACTGTAAATATAGAGCTGTTACCATAGACTGTAAATATAGAGCTGTTACCATAGACTGTAAATATAGAGCTGTTACCATAGACTGTATATATAGAGCTGTTACCATAGACTGTAAATATAGAGCTGTTACCATAGACTGTAAATATAGAGCTGTTACCATAGACTGTATATATAGAGCTGTTACATAGACTGTAAATATAGAGCTGTTACCATAGACTGTATATATAGAGCTGTTACCATAGACTGTAAATATAGAGCTGTTACCATAGACTGTATATATAGAGCTGTTACCATAGACTGTATATATAGAGCTGTTACCATAGACTGTAATATAGAGCTGTTACCATAGACTGTATAGAGCTGTTACCATAGACTGTATAGAGCTGTTACCATAGACTGTAAATATAGAGCTGTACCATAGACTGTATATATAGAGCTGTTACCATAGACTGTAAATATAGAGCTGTTACCATAGACTGTATATATAGAGCTGTTACCATAGACTGTAAATATATAGCTGTTACCATAGACTGTATATATAGAGCTGTTACCATAGACTGTATATATAGAGCTGTTACCATAGACTGTAAATATAGAGCTGTTACCATAGACTGTATATATAGAGCTGTTACCATAGATGTATATATAGAGCTGTTACCATAGACTGTATATATAGAGCTGTTACCATAGACTGTATATATAGAGCTGTTACCATAGACTGTAAATATAGAGCTGTTACCATAGACTGTATATAGAGCTGTTACCATAGACTGTAAATATAGAGCTGTTACCATAGACTGTTATATAGAGCTGTTACCATAGACTGTATATATAGAGCTGTTACCATAGACTGTATATATAGAGCTGTTACCATAGACTGTAAATATAGAGCTGTTACCATAGACTGTTTATAGAGCTGTTACCATAGACTGTATATAGAGCTGTTACCATAGACTGTAAATATAGAGCTGTTACCATAGACTGTAAATATAGAGCTGTACCATAGACTGTAAATATAGAGCTGTTACCATAGACTGTAAATATAGAGCTGTTACCATAGACTGTAAATATAGAGCTGTCACCATAGACTGTATATAAGAGCTGTTACCATAGACTGTATTATAGAGCTGTCACCATAGACTGTAAATATAGAGCTGTTACCATAGACTGTAAATATAGAGCTGTTACCATAGACTGTAAATATAGAGCTGTTACCATAGACTGTATATATAGAGCTGTTACCATAGACTGTAAATATAGAGCTGTTACCATAGACTGTAAATATAGAGCTGTTACCATAGACTGTATATATAGAGCTGTTACCATAGACTGTAAATATAGAGCTGTTACCATAGACTGTATATAGAGCTGTTACCATAGACTGTAAATATAGAGCTGTTACCATAGACTGTATATATAGAGCTGTTACCATAGACTGTAAATATAGAGCTGTTACCATAGACTGTATTATAGAGCTGTTACCATAGACTGTAAATATAGAGCTGTTACCATAGACTGTATATATAGAGCTGTTACCATAGACTGTATATATAGAGCTGTTACCATAGACTGTATATATAGAGCTGTTACCATAGACTGTATAGAGCTGTTACCATAGACTGTAAATATAGAGCTGTTACCATAGACTGTAAATATAGAGCTGTTACCTAGACTGTAATATAGAGCTTACCATAGACTGTATATATAGAGCTGTTACCATAGACTGTATATAGAGCTGTTACCATAGACTGTAATATAGAGCTGTTACCATAGACTGTATATATAGAGCTGTTACCATAGACTGTATATATAGAGCTGTTACCATAGACTGTATATAGAGCTGTTACCATAGACTGTAATATAGAGCTGTTACCATAGACTGTATATATAGAGCTGTTACCATAGACTGTATATATAGAGCTGTTACCATAGACTGTATATATAGAGCTGTTACCATAGACTGTAATATAGAGCTG
>JAAKFY010001069.1:1465190-1512690 GCA_011823955.1 Dissostichus mawsoni
GTGTTGTCCTTCTGCAGACAGTATGTGACACTGTGAGTGTTGTCCTGCTGCAGACAGTATGTGACACTGTGAGTGTTGTCCTTCTGCAGACAGTATGTGACACTGTGAGTGTTGTCCTGCTGCAGACAGTATGTGACACTGTGAGTGTTGTCCTTCTGCAGACAGTATGTGACACTGTGAGTGTTGTCCTTCTGCAGACAATGTGACACTGAGTGTTGTCCTGCTGCAGACAGTATGTGACACTGTGAGTGTTGTCCTTCTGCAGACAGTATGTGACACTGAGTGTTGTCCTGCTGCAGACAGTATGTGACACTGAGTGTTGTCCTTCTGCAGACAGTATGTGACACTGTGAGTGTTGTTGTCCTTCTGCAGACAGTATGTGACATGAGTGTTGTCCTTCTGCAGACAGTATGTGACACTGTGAGTGTTGTCCTCTGCAGACAGTATGTGACATGTGAGTGTTGTCCTTCTGCAGACAGTATGTGACACTGTGAGTGTTGTCCTTCTGCAGACAGTATGTGACACTGAGTGTTGTCCTCTGCAGACAGTATGTGACACTGAGTGTTGTCCTTCTGCAGACAGTATGTGACACTGTGAGTGTTGTCCTGCTGCAGACAGTATGTGACACTGTGAGTGTTGTCCTTCTGCAGACAGTATGTGACACTGTGAGTGTTGTCCTCTGCAGACAGTATGTGACACTGTGAGTGTTGTCCTTCTGCAGACAGTATGTGACACTGAGTGTTGTCCTTCTGCAGACAGTATGTGACACTGTGAGTGTTGTCCTTCTGCAGACAGTATGTGACACTGTGAGTGTTGTCCTTCTGCAGACAGTATGTGACACTGAGTGTTGTCCTGCTGCAGACAGTATGTGACACTGAGTGTTGTCCTGCTGCAGACAGTATGTGACACTGTGAGTGTTGTCCTTCTGCAGACAGTATGTGACACTGTGAGTGTTGTCCTTCTGCAGACAGTATGTGACACTGTGAGTGTTGTCCTTCTGCAGACAGTATGTGACACTGTGAGTGTTGTCCTTCTGCAGACAGTATGTGACACTGAGTGTTGTCCTGCTGCAGACAGTATGTGACACTGAGTGTTGTCCTTCTGCAGACAGTATGTGACACTGTGAGTGTTGTCCTTCTGCAGACAGTATGTGACACTGTGAGTGTTGTCCTTCTGCAGACAGTATGTGACACTGTGAGTGTTGTCCTGCTGCAGACAGTATGTGACACTGTGAGTGTTGTCCTTCTGCAGACAGTCTGTGACACTGAGTGTTGTCCTGCTGCAGACAGTATGTGACACTGTGAGTGTTGTCCTGCTGCAGACAGTATGTGACACTGTGAGTGTTGTCCTTCTGCAGACAGTATGTGACACTGTGAGTGTTGCACGGCTCAGCTGACTCAGATAAGGAGATATATGACCATGTGCGTAGGAAGCATCCTCAATGTGGGTGGGACAATTTGAAAGGGGGTGTGGGCAGGTGGTGGACCTCAACTCCTCTAGTGGGGTCCTCACCTCCTCTAGGGCAGGGGTTCCCAACCCCCGGTCCGCGGACCGGTACCGGGCCGCGAGGTGTTACTGCCGGGCCGCGAAATAGCTGTGAGTTTATCGTAATATTTGCAGAATTATAAATATATAAAAATATTTTATCATAATATTTTTTTCAAAAAGTGTTTAATTTTCGCACCTATACCAGTCATATTATTTCATCCAGTAGCCTAGTTAATCTTTCACCAGAAAACCGTTGAAAATTGCTTTTATGATGTTCCGAGAGATTCGGCGGCTCAGCCTAAGGTCTCAGCCTCTTGTGCGCACGAGAAAGTTACCGGTGCGCCAGGAAGAGGAGCACACAGGAGACGACCGTTTCATTGCAGACTGTTGTGTTTATGTGGGGAAATGGCAGTGCATACATTATTTGAGATATATTTCAAACTCGGACTTCATTTTAAGGACATGTCGGCCAGGGGTCTAGAGCTATTTGTTTAAGCACCGGATTGGCAAAACAGAGAGTCTGTAAACCAGTCTGCCTTGATCTATGAATTCATGTCCGGGACTCTCACAGTATCTGCTGCCCACAGCTGTTTATAGAAGGAAAACCTCCTTCACTTCATGAAATGGCTGCAGCATCAGGAGGCAGCGGGACGTATACTCCGCCTCTGAGAAGTGCAGCACCAGCGGGTAAAGAGCTGTGCCTTTTTACGCACCGCCTTCGCTGTGTTTACCTTCATCAGAACAGCTTAAGAGTGACTGCAGGCTGCTACGTGTTAACCACACACACCTTACACACACCTCTACACACAGCTCTACACACATCGAACTGCCCGATTACTCCCCCTTTTATTAGTTTTATGAAGGAGATGTCCAGTCACCAAGGCGCATGATGTGTGTGTGTATGTGCTCTGCTCAGCTCAGCTCTGTGTGTTCGGTGTGTTTGTGTCTGTCCGACACCGGCATTTGTTTTCAAATGACCATGAACAGTCATTTACACACATCTGGCTAACTCCATAGGTAGCCTATATGCGGGTGTTCCCAAAATAAATTAGTTTAATCTTAATCTCGATGTAGTGCTAAATGCTGTCGGAGTGCACCGGAACGAACGACACTATCATAATATCTTCTGAAAACAAATGCCAGTGTCACACACACACACACACACACACACACACACACACACACACACACACACACACACACACACACACACACACACACACACACACACACACACACACACACACACACACACACACACACACACACACACACACACACACACACACACACACACACACACACACACACACACACACACACACACACACACACACACACACACACACACACAGCATTCACTGGATTATCCGTAAATCATACAAACAAATCCAAAACGTTGATTTATCTGTTTTCCCGTTTTGGTTTAAAAACTGAATCACGTCGGTTTTTTGGTTTTCCGTTTTTCCGAAAAACCAAAAAACGACACCGGTTCTTTTTTAAACGTTGTTAATATGTTTTGGATGCATATTGTTCTAGTATTTGTTCAGGCTGTTACATATAATTAGCCTCTGTTGCTACCTGCTGGTGGAGAGTAAATATTAAAATCAGTTAAAATTGACAACCGGTCCGCGATTTCTTTTTTATGTATCTGCCGGTCCTTGGCACAATAAAGGTTGGGAACCCTTGCTCTAGGGGGTCCGGGGGGCATGCTCCCCCGGGAAGATTTTGTTTTTAAATGTTGAAGTTGAAAGCATCAATCTGATGCACTCTGAGAGCAACATTCAGAGCTCTATGGACACATCTCTCAACACCAGATGAAACAGAACTGGAAACAGATTTTTCTTTATGCATATTTTACAAATCACTCCCCTTTTAACTGTATTCTTGTTTTACTGTCCTATAGTATGAGTTGGAATTATTTCATACCTGTTATTCTCTTGTTTTTTATAACTATAATGATCATATAAAGTGTGCCTTGGAAATACTTGTTTACATAAATGAATACCAAACCGTTTGAGACCCACTACTTAGACTAAAGTGAACTATCTAAACCCTCAGAGAGTCCTTCACCTCACTGAGCTGTAGTTATCAGCCTCTCAGTCGGACAGGAGAGGACTCTCCTCCACCTCTCAGAGAGTCCTTCACCTCACTGAGCTGTAGTTATCAGCCTCTCAGTCGGACAGGAGAGGACTCTCCTCTACCTCTCAGAGAGTCCTTCACCTCACTGAGCTGTAGTTATCAGCCTCTCAGTCTGACAGGAGAGGACTCTCCTCCACCTCTCAGAGAGTCCTTCACCTCACTGAGCTGTAGTTATCAGCCTCTCAGTCTGACAGGAGAGGACTCTCCTCCACCTCTCAGAGAGTCCTTCACCTCACTGAGCTGTAGTTATCAGCCTCTCAGTCTGACAGGAGAGGACTCTCCTCCACCTCTCAGAGAGTCCTTCACCTCACTGAGCTGTAGTTATCAGCCTCTCAGTCTGACAGGAGAGGACTCTCCTCCACCTCTCAGAGAGTCCTTCACCTCACTGAGCTGTAGTTATCAGCCTCTCAGTCTGACAGGAGAGGACTCTCCTCCACCTCTCAGAGAGTCCTTCACCTTACTGAGCTGTAGTTATCAGCCTCTCAGTCTGACAGGAGAGGACTCTCCTCCACCTCTCAGAGAGTCCTTCACCTCACTGAGCTGTAGTTATCAGCCTCTCAGTCTGACAGGAGAGGACTCTCCTCCACCTCTCAGAGAGTCCTTCACCTCACTGAGCTGTAGTTATCAGTCTCTCAGTCTGACAGGAGAGGACTCTCCTCCACCTCTTTAATAACAGCGCCTTATATCCGGGTGCTAGTGGAGCACGCTCGTTAGGCCTGTCACGATAATTAATTTTGTTGGACGATACATTTTCCCGGAAATTATTGCGATAAACGATAATATTATCGGGACCGTTGTAAGACCATTTTAGACCACTGACATAATGATAATATATAATAATAATTCAAGTACATCCTTTCAAACTGAAATTTGTATTGAACTTCCAACATTGCAAATGAAATGTGAAATAATATTCATATATATAAATTATATATAATAAATAAAACAAATTAAATTATAAAAAATTAATTCAATCACACACAACCAAAACAATCAATTAAATAGACTCAGGCTGGAAAACAGAGCTCTCTCTCTCATATATATATATATAAATAAATATGAGCACAAATTGTCTCACAAGCAAAAAAAACCTCCTTAAAATAGCAGTCAAGTGTACAGTCCACTGTCCATACAAAGACCCAGATGCCTCAACAGGCCATATCCAAATCTGTATTTCAAAGATTTCGAGCAAGGACACCAACATGTTTGCATTGTCGGGCAAATGCATATTTGATTGTAAACTGTCGGGAAGGTGGGGCTCTCCATCTCCAGCTGCCGTGTTTGCTCCCAGCTGGGAAAACGGAATGGGGTGGTTGTTTTCAGATGCAGTTTAAGGTTGGTCGTATTGCTAGCTGTTGTTGCTACCTTTTTAAAACAAATGCGACACACCGCCCGGCTCATTCATGTCCGTAGGTTCGCCTCGTGGATTTGGCTTAAATCGAAAAATATTCCCACAACGGAGATGTGTAGTTAGGTTTTGCAACCAATTCCATTTAACTTCAAATTCCCCTCGAGTCAGTCACACGTTGTCCCTGCTTGTCTCTAATTATTAATTTGGCTGCTACACTGCTGCACGCTGAGTTTCCTGACTTGGCTGTGTGTGAGCCCCTCACAGCGCGCCGGGCTACAATTCTGGTCACATCCTTATGTAAACAAACACGCATGTGAACGGCAATTTATCGAGCTCAGAAAAGTTATCGAGTCCATTTTTATTTATCGTACGATAAGTCAATTTATTGATTATCGTGACAGGCCTAACGCTCGTGAACTGTTAGCGCCGGAACCTCGCAGCGGGGAAACTGTGGCGCGCATCATTTTACAACTAAAGACACAGCTACACAAAAAGCGCAGCATGTATACGGCTCATGTGCGGCTCATGTGTGCGGCTCATGTGTGCGGCTCATGTGTGCGGCTCATGTGTACGGCTCATGTGTGCGGCTCATGTGTACGGCTCATGTGTGCGGCTCATGTGTGCGGCTCATGTGTGCGGCTCATGTGTATACGGCTCATGTGTGCGGCTCATGTGTGCGGCTCATGTGTGCGGCTCATGTGTGCGGCTCATGTGTGCGGCTCATGTGTATACGGCTCATGTGTGCGGCTCATGTGTGCGGCTCATGTGTGCGGCTCATGTGTGCGGCTCATGTGTGCGGCTCATGTGCGGCTCATGTGTGCGGCTCATGTGTGCGGCTCATGTGTGCGGCTCATGTGTGCGGCTCATGTGTGCGGCTCATGTGTGCGGCTCATGTGTGCGGCTCATGTGTGCGGCTCATGTGTGCGGCTCATGTGTACGGCTCATGTGTACGGCTCATGTGTACGGTCATGTGTGCGGCTCATGTGTGCGGCTCATGTGTATACGGCTCATGTGTGCGGCTCATGTGTGCGGCTCATGTGTGCGGCTCATGTGTGCGGCTCATGTGTATACGGCTCATGTGTGCGGCTCATGTGTGCGGCTCATGTGTATACGGCTCATGTGTGCGGCTCATGTGTGCGGCTCATGTGTATACGGCTCATGTGTGCGGCTCATGTGTGCGGCTCATGTGTATACGGCTCATGTGTGCGGCTCATGTGTGCGGCTCATGTGTGCGCTCATGTGTGCGGCTCATGTGTGCGGCTCATGTGTGCGGCTCATGTGTGCGGCTCATGTGTGCGGCTCATGTGTGCGGCTCATGTGTGCGGCTCTGAGAATCTGCCTTGGTACAAAGGAGCAGTGAAAACATGGTACGGAGTTTCATTGATTTGGGCATTCTCACAATAAGCAAGTGGAATGGATTTGATAATGAAGCACTGACACAGCGCTCTACAGAGAGCGGCGAGTGGATAGACCGATGCACGGACTTTCCACATGGTAAAAGTGGGGGGGTCTAAACTAATCATTTTAAAAAGTGGGGGGGACTTGTCCACCCTCATATAATGGCTGCGACTCCCATGTATATGATACATTATGATGTGATAATGGGACACATCGACGTCTGCACTCACAGTGCCGCGGACTGTACGTAATGTTACTTTGATCCGGTTACTTATGTTGTGGCAGATATTTAAGTAAGCTTTCTTAACGCTAATGTTATAATATTCAGATTGCTCTGAAGATGGGAGGTGATATTTTAGGGGATTTTTGCCGGACCTGAAGTGACCTCTCTAACCCAGAGTTAACCCTGAAGTTACCTCTCTAACTCAGAGTTAACCTGAAGTTACCTCTCTAACTCAGAGTTAACCCTGAAGTTACCTCTCTAACTCAGAGTTAACCCTGAAGTTACCTCTCTAACTCAGAGTTAACCCTGAAGTTACCTCTCTAACTCAGAGTTAACCCTGAAGTTACCTCTCTAACCCAGAGTTAACCCTGAAGTTACCTCTCTAACTCAGAGTTAACCCTGAAGTTACCTCTCTAACCAGAGTTAACCCTGAAGTTACCTCTCTAACTCAGAGTTAACCTGAAGTTACCTCTCTAACTCAGAGTTAACCTGAAGTTACCTCTCTAACTCAGAGTTAACCTGAAGTTACCTCTCTAACTCAGAGTTAACCCTGAAGTTACCTCTCTAACTCAGAGTTAACCTGCAGTTACCTCTCTAATAATCATGATATCAATATTGACCAAAATAATCGTGATTATGATTTTTGCCATAATCGACCAGCCCTATTCGGGCAGTTGACCCTAACCCTCTAGATCAGCGGTTTTCAAAGTGTGAGGCGCGCCTCCCTGGGAGGGCGCCAGAGAGCTTCAGGGGAGGCGCAGCATGAGAAAAAAATAACGAGAAAAAGACGAGTAAAGTGTCACTTGCACACTTTTGGCTGTCTGTGAAGACCAAGTTCCCCCAACTCGCCAAAAAGGCTGTAAAAGTTCTCATTCCCTTCGCCTCCACCCAGGGGCGGACTGGCCATCTGTGTGTTCTGGAGAATCACAGAATGGCCGGTCGTCAGCGGTTCGCTGACAGCGCACCGATCCCCCCCCCCCCCTTGACAGTTCACTAATTTGTGTGGGCTGGGCTGGGTGAGATTCCAGGATGATTTTTAGGCCCAGTCGCGCCTGCCTCCACCTACCTGTGGAGTGCGGGTTCTCCTCATTGACTTTGATCAAAAGCAAGTACGGGTCAAGGCTGCAGCCAGAGGATGATCTGCGTTTATTCCTGTCTACATTGCATCCCCGCATCATCCGCCTGTGCGCATCAAAGACGCAGACTCATTGTTCCCACTAAAGTAGGGGTGAGTGGAATAAGGAGGCAAAGTTGATGTTCAGTGTGTTGCCGGGAGCAGATAAGGAATTATCCACGATGTTGAAAATGTTAAAAATGTTTAAAACATAAAGATTAAAAGCTTTTAAAAAGTTGTTTAATGTTTTAAGGAGGTGACGCTACTCAGCCAATCAAATCGATGCAGTCAGTGAGTCAGCACGATAGATTCAAACACACACAGAGAGACGAGACGAGAAGAGAGAAACAGCAGTGAGTAATTTCAAAAGGCGTGCTCAAAAAAGAGAAAGGTAGACAGTGAAAACAGAGCATTTAATGACATGTTCTCTTACTGGACCTCTTTGAAATGCAATTGAATACCCCTGCATTACATGACATGTCACTTGTTAGATGCTTTTATCCAAAGCGACTTACATACTCAATACTGTGGACAATCCCCACAGGAGCACTTTGGGGTGAAGTGTCTCAGGGACACAACAACATGCTGACTGCAGTGGGGTTTGAACCTGTGCTCCCCTGATCCCAACAACAACGCACTAGTCCACTGCGCCACACGCCTCTATAGGCAACATATATATAGCAACAACAACAATAATAATAATAATAATAAAATAGCAATAATAATTGGGAGGGGGGACACGGCTGTTCTTATGTTCTCTGAGGGGAGGCTCACCTTCACACACTTTGAAAACCCCTGCTCTAGATAAACAACATCCAGAGATGCAAGGACCCAGGTTGCAGTCGAATAGTCCAAAAAAAATCAGCTCTATGGTCTATCCCTATGGTCTATCCCTATGGTCTATGGTCTATCCCTATGGTCTATCCCTATGGTCTATGGTCTATCCTATGGTCTATCCCTATGGTCTATGGTCTATCCCTATGGTCATCCTATGGTCTATGGTCTATCCCTATGGTCTATCCCTATGGTCTATCCCTATGGTCTAACCCTATGGTCTATCCCTATGGTCTATGGTCTATCCCTATGGTCTATCCTTGGTCTATCCTATGGTCTACGGTCTATCCCTATGGTCTATCCCTATGGTCTATCCCTATGGTCTATGGTCTATCCCTATGGTCTATCCCTATGGTCTATGGTCTATCCCTATGGTCTATCCCTATGGTCTATCCCTAGGTCTATGGTCTATCCCTATGGTCTATGGTCTATCCCTATGGTCTATCCCTATGGTCTACGGTCTATCCTATGGTCTATCCCTATGGTCTATCCCTATGGTCTATCCCTATGGTCTATGGTCTATCCCTATGGTCTATCCCTATGGTCTATCCCTATGGTCTATCCCTATGGTCTATCCCTATCCCTATGGTCTATCCCTATGGTCTATCCTATGGTCTATCCCTATCCCTATGGTCTATCCCTATGGTCTATCCCTATGGTCTATCCCTATGGTCTATCCCTATGGTCTATCCCTATGTCTAACCCTATGGTCTATCCCTATCCCTATGGTCTATACCTATGGTCTATCCCTATGGTCTAACCCTATGGTCTATCCCTATGGTCTAACCCTATGGTCTATCCCTATCCCTATGGTCTAACCCTATGGTCTATCCCTATCCCTATGGTCTAACCCTATGGTCTATCCCTATCCCTATGGTCTATAACCTATGGTCTATCCCTATGGTCTATCCCTATGGTCTATCCCTATGGTCTAACCCTATGGTCTATCCCTATCCCTATGGTCTATCCCTATGGTCTATCCCTATGGTCTATCCCTATGTCTAACCCTATGGTCTATCCCTACCCCTATGGTCTATACCTATGGTCTATACCTATGGTCTATCCCTATGGTCTATCCCTATGGTCTATGGTCTATCCCTATGGTCTATCCTTATGGTCTAACCCTATGGTCTATCCCTATGGTCTATCCCTATGGTCTAACCCTATGGTCTATCCCTATCCCTATGGTCTATCCCTATGGTCTATCCCTACGGTCTATCCCTATGGTCTAACCCTATGGTCTATCCCTAACCCTATGGTCTAACCCTATGGTCTATCCCTATCCCTATGGTCTAACCCTATGGTCTTCCCTATCCCTATGGTCTAACCCTATGGTCTATCCCTATGGTCTAACCCTATGGTCTAACCCTATCCCTATGGTCTAACCCTATGGTCTATCCCTATCCCTATGGTCTAACCCTATGGTCTATCCCTATGGTCTAACCTATGGTCTAACCCTATCGCTATGGTCTAACCCTATCCCTATGGTCTAACCCTATGGTCTAACCCTATGGTCTATCCCTATCCCTATGGTCTAACCCTATGGTCTATCCCTATGGTCTAACCCTATGGTCTATCCCTATGGTCTATCCCTATGGTCTAACCAGGGGTCGGCACCCCTGGCACGCGTGCCACCATTGGCACGCGGCACCGTAACCAGTGGCACACTAGGAATAAGTGGAATAAGTGTGCAAACAGAGGAAAGCACTTCACAAATTGCAGTACCCATAAGGAGCTGTACAAATGCCGCAGTTTTTGCGTGGCTGTGTCTTTAGTTGAAAGCCCAGTGGCGATCTGCTCATCTCTCATCGAAATAATATGCTACAAAGGGGCGGACTGGCCATCTGTGTGTTGAACTTTCCTGTCGGCTCCCAGACCGTAGTCGAGGAAACGGGGGATGACTCTCTGTCGTCTCCCAGGGCAGAAGCAACAAGCCTCAGGTTCAATAACCCACTTTAGCTTAAATGACTGGAGAGAGGCGAGCTCTTCTTGGAGGCCGTTGCATTTATGTTGTTCTTCTGTTTCACAAAACACATCACAGACCTCTGTTTTTCTGCTGCCTCGTTTCACTTCCAGAAACACACACACGCTCGCTCACTCTCGCTCTACCATCCACACACACACATGCACACGCCACACCCCTCTCTCTCTCTCTTAAAGGGACAGCGATCTCATCTCACTCTGCGTGACCCTAATATCAAACATGTGTGTTCTGGAGAATCACAGAACGGACGATCGTCCTTATTATTATTATTATGCTGTTTAAACCAATTATTTAAATGTGTTTGTTAAATTCGGATCATGTAAGTTGCGCTGACAGGTCCACACACTGCTTCCCCACAGCGAGGCTCCCCCCGCCCTCCTGTTGACAGTTCACGAGCGTCGAGCCCCCCCCCCGATAATTCACGATCGCCGGCACGCTGATAACAATTTGTTTTTGTAATGGCACTTCATATCAAAAAGGTTGCCGACCCCTGGTCTAACCCTATGGTCTAACCCTATGGTCTAACCCTATGGTCTAACCCTATCCCTATGGTCTAACCCTATGGTCTAACCCTATCCCTATGGTCTAACCCTATGGTCTAACCCTAACCTATGGTCTAACCCTATCCCTATGGTCTAACCCTATGGTCTAACCCTATGGTCTATCCCTATCTTCTAACCCTATGGTCTAACCCTATCCCTATGGTCTAACCCTATGGTCTAACCCTATGGTCTATCCCTATGGTCTAACCCTATAGTCTATCCCTATGGTCTATCCCTATCAATCAATCAATCAATCAATCAATGTTTATTTATATAGCCCAATATCACAAATGTTACATTTGTCTCAGTGGACTTCACAGTTTGTACAGAATATCAGTAGACAATACGACACCCTCTGTCCTTAGACCCTCACATCGTACAAGGAAAAACTTCCAGAAAAAGGAAAAACCCCACAGTTTAAGGGGGAAAAAAAATGGGAGAAACCTCAGGGAGAGCAACAGAGGAGGGATCCCTCTCCCAGGACGGACAGACGTGCAATAGATGCCGTGTGTAAATTGAGAAGATAATACATTTACAACATAGGTAGTCCAAATGTTTGGAAATGCATGTGTCTATAATAAGAAGATGAATCCACGAGGATATCCATCCAGGACTTATGATCCAGGACCACAGGCACAGCCACGACTCAAGATCCAGGGCTCGCGATCCAGGACTCAGGACCACAGGCACAGCCACGACTCAAGATCCAGGGCTCGCGATCCAGGACTCAGGACCACAGCAACAGGATCAGCCACGACTCAGGGTCCCGGCGTAGATAGACACCAAAAAGAAATTTGGGGAAGCTGGGTTATTCGGAACATGAGAGTACACAGGTACAGACAGAGAGAAGGAAGAAGTAAAGTAAAGTGTCCCCGACAAACTAAGCCTATAGCAGCTAAACTAGGCGCTGAATCTAATCAGCCCTAACTATAAGCTTTATCAAAAAGGAAGGTCTTAAGCGCACTCTTAAAAACGGATAGGGTGTCTGCCGCCCGAACACAAACTGGAAGCTGATTCCACAAATGTGGAGCTTGATAAGAAAAGGCTCTGGCTCCCATTGTACTTTTAGAGACTCTAGGAACAACCAACAACCCTGCATTCTTGGAACGCAATGCCCTAGTAGGACAGTAGGGTATAATGAGTTCTTTAAGGTAAGATGGCGCCTGCCCATTAAGGGCTTTGTAGGCGAGAAGAAGAATTTTAAATTCTATCCTATGTTCTATAGGGAGCCAGTGTAAGGCAGCCAGAACAGGAGTAATGTGGTCCCTTTTCCTAACTCTGGTTAGTACACGTGCTGCAGCATTTTGAATCAGCTGAAGCGACTTAACTGACTTCTTGGTACACCCTGATAATAGAGAGTTACAATCATCTAGCCTTGAAGTAACATATGGTCGAACCCTATCGTCTAACCCTATCCCTATGGTCTAACCCTATGGTCTAACCCTATCCCTATGGTCTATCCCTATGGTCTAACCCTATGGTCTATCCCTATGGTCTATCCCTATGGTCGAACCCTATCGTCTAACCCTATCCCTATGGTCTAACCCTATGGTCTAACCCTATGGTCTAACCCTATGGTCTAACCCTATCCCTATGGTCTAACCCTATGGTCTAACCCTATGGTCTAACCCTATGTCTAACCCTATCCCTATGGTCTATCCCTATGGTCTATCCCTATGGTGTAACCCTATGGTTATCCCTATGGTCTAACCCTATGGTCTAACCCTATGGTCTATCCCTATGGTCTAACCCTATGGTCTAACCCTATGGTCTATCCCTATGGTCTATCCCTATGGTGTAACCCTATGGTCTATCCCTATCGTCTATCCCTATCATCTATCCCTTGACCTCTGTGTGAAACGTCACGGGGTTAAGGAATAGTGGATAGGAGAATTCAAAAGGACTTAGGAGAAGAGACTGCTTTGAGAATCCGACTGCACTTTCACTATCCCACGTGTTTATGATGCGCCAGCGGACGTCATGAATGTGCGTCTGCTGCTGTGGGGAAACTATGGAAACTACAGTTCTCTATACAGCGGACTACAACATGGATGTAGAATAAGAACGAGGGACTCCTGTAAACTCATCTAGAGACTCTGCTCCGTACTCTGTTGCTTTAGGCTTTATGAACGTGGACAACAGAGAAACAGATTCTTCAGGACCAAAGCTGGGATTGAAATAAAAAAGGAAAGTGAACCTTATGCTCGTCTCCCTCTCCCTCCGGTCCACATTAATACAGATGATCCCAATACGTATGATTGGATGAAAAGATCTTAAAATCAATACAGATGTATTGATTATAAGCGTTAGTCCTTAACATCTATCACTGTGTGTATCACCATTCAGACATCTTTTAAAGGTTGAACAAACCCCACAGCTCAGTAAAGACTGAGAGATGTTGACTTTATTTGATCCTTTCAGTAAAAACTAACGTTCATATTTCTCTTTTTGATTATAATACTGATGATCGTTCAAAACAAAGCACTTTGGCAACTTACCGTTTTAAAAAGCTTAATAAGCACCGTAACCTTCATGATATAATTTCTCTTTCATAATCGGTTGTTTCCGTTAACGGCCAACTGTTGTGTGATGGCAAATGCTGCGGCCGCAAGGCATTGTGGGTCAGCATTTTCTCCTTTCCTTTCGTAAAGGAAGGTCCAGTGGTTCCTAAGCTAAAGGAGGTTATAAAGGAAGTTTGAAACCTCCTTTCCTATCATTTAGAGCAGGGGTGTCAAACTCAAATACACAGTGGGCCAAAATAAAAAAATGGGTACTAGTGGAGGGCCGGACTGGTTCAATGTTTATTGTCGAACTTATTGAAATGAACTTATTGCACATATTAAACCTGGAACTAACAAAGCTTCAATGATTGCCTATAAAAACAACATTAAACATTAAATAATCAGTTGCATTCATTTCTCATGGCTCTATCTGCAGAGTCATTTCTCATGGCTCTATCTGCAGAGTCATTTCTCATGGCTCTATCTGCAGAGTCATTTCTCATGGCTCTATCTGCAGAGTCATTTCTCATGGCTCTATCTGCAGAGTCATTTCTCATGGCTCTATCTGCAGAGTCATTTCTTATGGCTCTATCTGCAGAGTCATTTCTTATGGCTCTATCTGCAGAGTCATTTCTCATGGCTCTATCTGCAGAGTCATTTCTTATGGCTCTATCTGCAGAGTCATTTCTTATGGCTCTATCTGCAGAGTCATTTCTATGGCTCTATCTGCAGAGTCATTTCTCATGGCTTTATCTGCAGAGTCATTTCTCATGGCTCTATCTGCAGAGTCATTTCTTATGGCTCTATCTGCAGAGTCATTTCTCATGGCTCTATCTGCAGAGTCATTTCTCATGGCTCTATCTGCAGAGTCATTTCTTATGGCTCTATCTGCAGAGTCATTTCTCATGGCTCTATCTGCAGAGTCATTTCATATGGCTCTATCTAGAGTCATTTCTCATGGCTCTATCTGCAGAGTCATTTCTTATGGCTCTATCTGCAGAGTCATTTCTCATGGCTCTATCTGCAGAGTCATTTCTCATGGCTCTATCTGCAGAGTCATTTCTCATGGCTCTATCTGCAGAGTCATTTCTTATGGCTCTATCTGCAGAGTCATTTCTCATGGCTCTATCTGCAGAGTCATTTCATATGGCTCTATCTACAGAGTCATTTCTCATGGCTCTATCTGCAGAGTCATTTCTCATGGCTCTATCTGCAGAGTCATTTCTTATGGCTCTATCTGCAGAGTCATTTCATATGGCTCTATCTACAGAGTCATTTCTCATGGCTCTATCTGCAGAGTCATTTCTTATGGCTCTATCTGCAGAGTCATTTCCTATGACTCTATCTGCAGAGTCATTTCTTATGGCTCTATCTGCAGAGTCATTTCATATGGCTCTATCTGCAGAGTCATTTCTCATGGCTCTATCTGCAGAGTCATTTCTTATGGCTCTATCTGCAGAGTCATTTCTTATGGCTCTATCTCATGGCTCTATCTGCAGAGTCATTTCTCATGGCTCTATCTGCAGAGTCATTTCTCATGGCTCTATCTGCAGAGTCATTTCTCATGGCTCTATCTGCAGAGTCATTTCTTATGGCTCTATCTCATGGCTCTATCTGCAGAGTCATTTCTCATGGCTCTATCTGCAGAGTCATTTCTCATGGCTCTATCTGCAGAGTCATTTCTCATGGCTCTATCTGCAGAGTCATTTCTCATGGCTCTATCTGCAGAGTCATTTCTCATGGCTCTATCTGCAGAGTCATTTCTCATGGCTCTATCTGCAGAGTCATTTCTCATGGCTCTATCTGCAGAGTCATTTCTCATGGCTCTATCTGCAGAGTCATTTCTCATGGCTCTATCTGCAGAGTCATTTCTTATGGCTCTATCTGCAGAGTCATTTCTCATGGCTCTATCTGCAGAGTCATTTCTTATGGCTCTATCTGCAGAGTCATTTCTCATGGCTCTATCTGCAGAGTCATTTCTCATGGCTCTATCTGCAGAGTCATTTCTCATGGCTCTATCTGCAGAGTCATTTCTCATGGCTCTATCTGCAGAGTCATTTCTCATGGCTCTATCTGCAGAGTCATTTCTTATGGCTCTATCTGCAGAGTCATTTCTCATGGCTCTATCTGCAGAGTCATTTCATATGGCTCTATCTACAGAGTCATTTCTCATGGCTCTATCTGCAGAGTCATTTCTCATGGCTCTATCTGCAGAGTCATTTCTTATGGCTCTATCTGCAGAGTCATTTCATATGGCTCTATCTACAGAGTCATTTCTCATGGCTCTATCTGCAGAGTCATTTCTTATGGCTCTATCTGCAGAGTCATTTCCTATGGCTCTATCTGCAGAGTCATTTCTTATGGCTCTATCTGCAGAGTCATTTCTATGGCTCTATCTGCAGAGTCATTTCTCATGGCTCTATCTGCAGAGTCATTTCTTATGGCTCTATCTGCAGAGTCATTTCTTATGGCTCTATCTCATGGCTCTATCTGCAGAGTCATTTCTCATGGCTCTATCTGCAGAGTCATTTCTCATGGCTCTATCTGCAGAGTCATTTCTCATGGCTCTATCTGCAGAGTCATTTCTTATGGCTCTATCTCATGGCTCTATCTGCAGAGTCATTTCTCATGGCTCTATCTGCAGAGTCATTTCTCATGGCTCTATCTGCAGAGTCATTTCTTATGGCTCTATCTGCAGAGTCATTTCTCATGGCTCTATCTGCAGAGTCATTTCTCATGGCTCTATCTGCAGAGTCATTTCTCATGGCTCTATCTGCAGAGTCATTTCTCATGGCTCTATCTGCAGAGTCATTTCTCATGGCTCTATCTGCAGAGTCATTTCTCATGGCTCTATCTGCAGAGTCATTTCTCATGGCTCTATCTGCAGAGTCATTTCTTATGGCTCTATCTGCAGAGTCATTTCTCATGGCTCTATCTGCAGAGTCATTTCTTATGGCTCTATCTGCAGAGTCATTTCTCATGGCTCTATCTGCAGAGTCATTTCTCATGGCTCTATCTGCAGAGTCATTTCTCATGGCTCTATCTGCAGAGTCATTTCTCATGGCTCTATCTGCAGAGTCATTTCTCATGGCTCTATCTGCAGAGTCATTCTCATGGCTCTATCTGCAGAGTCATTTCTCATGGCTCTATCTGCAGAGTCATTTCTTATGGCTCTATCTGCAGAGTCATTTCTCATGGCTCTATCTGCAGAGTCATTTCTTATGGCTCTATCTGCAGAGTCATTCTCATGGCTCTATCTGCAGAGTCATTTCTCATGGCTCTATCTGCAGAGTCATTTCTTATGGCTCTATCTGCAGAGTCATTTCTCATGGCTCTATCTGCAGAGTCATTTCATATGGCTCTATCTACAGAGTCATTTCTCATGGCTCTATCTGCAGAGTCATTTCTCATGGCTCTATCTGCAGAGTCATTTCTTATGGCTCTATCTGCAGAGTCATTTCATATGGCTCTATCTACAGAGTCATTTCTCATGGCTCTATCTGCAGAGTCATTTCTTATGGCTCTATCTGCAGAGTCATTTCCTATGACTCTATCTGCAGAGTCATTTCTTATGGCTCTATCTGCAGAGTCATTTCATATGGCTCTATCTGCAGAGTCATTTCTCATGGCTCTATCTGCAGAGTCATTTCTTATGGCTCTATCTGCAGAGTCATTTCTCATGGCTCTATCTGCAGAGTCATTTCTTATGGCTCTATCTCATGGCTCTATCTGCAGAGTCATTTCTCATGGCTCTATCTGCAGAGTCATTTCTCATGGCTCTATCTGCAGAGTCATTTCTCATGGCTCTATCTGCAGAGTCATTTCTCATGGCTCTATCTGCAGAGTCATTTCTCATGGCTCTATCTGCAGAGTCATTTCTCATGGCTCTATCTGCAGAGTCATTTCTCATGGCTCTATCTGCAGAGTCATTTCTCATGGCTCTATCTGCAGAGTCATTTCTCATGGCTCTATCTGCAGAGTCATTTCTTATGGCTCTATCTGCAGAGTCATTTCTCATGGCTCTATCTGCAGAGTCATTTCTTATGGCTCTATCTGCAGAGTCATTTCTCATGGCTCTATCTGCAGAGTCATTTCTCATGGCTCTATCTGCAGAGTCATTTCATGGCTCTATCTGCAGAGTCATTTCTCATGGCTCTATCTGCAGAGTCATTTCTTATGGCTCTATCGCAGAGTCATTTCTCATGGCTCTATCGCAGAGTCATTTCTCATGGCTCTATCCGCAGAGTCATTTCTCATGGCTCTATCTGCAGAGTCATTTTCATGGCTCTATCTGCAGAGTCATTTCTCATGGCTCTATCCGCAGAGTCATTTTCATGGCTCTATCCGCAGAGTCATTTCTCATGGCTCTATCCGCAGAGTCATTTCTCATGGCTCTATCTGCAGAGTCATTTCTCATGGCTCTATCCGCAGAGTCATTTCTCATGGCTCTATCCGCAGAGTCATTTCTCATGGCTCTATCCGCAGAGTCATTTCTCATGGCTCTATCTGCAGAGTCATTTCTCATGGCTCTATCTGCAGAGTCATTTCTCATGGCTCTATCTGCAGAGTCATTTCTTATGAGTACATTTTCCCACAGGCCAACAACAGCTTCAAAAAAACGATTTCCCTCAAAGAAAAAACCACACATGCCCTGTTGTCGTGAGAAACAAAGGGCAGAAGGAAACATCCATTAAACTCAGTGTGCTGCTCTGTGATGCTAGTTCAAGCCAGATACTTTGCATCTCATCTTGGGTGCAAGTTCATCAATGTTTGGGCTCAGGCTCTGAGCGGAGGAGACCCTCAGGATTGACTGAAGGTGTGCGTGCAATATACCGGCGGGCCAGATCTAATAGTAATTAAAAATTATCCTGCGGGCCAAAATTAAATCCACCAAGGGCCTGATTTGGCCCCCGGGCCTTGAGTTTGACACATGTGGTCTAGAGAATTCGAACGGCACTTTTCATGGCTGCCACTGAGGTACTTTCGGGTCATTTCACTCCGTTAGGAAGGTTCCTAAGCTAAATGGACTATTCGACCGCAACCCCAGTGTCTGAAGGTGAGGGAGTTAGGAGGCTTCCATCGAACCACAACCATCTTTTTTGCCATTAACTGTTATTGCTCAGGTTAATCTCGCCCCCCTCCGACGTGAGCGTCAAGTATTGGTTCTTGGTTCTTGCCGGTCAGCTAAGAACCGGTTTTCGGTGCCTAGAGCCGGCTCCGCTGTAGTGGAAACAGGAAGAACCAGAGCTAAATCAGGCTGTAGCCCGGAACCGACCCTGGAACCGGTTAGGTGGAAAAGGGGCATCTGAGTCTGGTGGTTTTAGTCCTGAAACTGTCCCTGAGTCTGGTGATTTTAGTCCTGATGCTGTCCCTGAGTCTGGTGGTTTTAGTCCTGAGCTGTCCCTGAGTCTGGTGGTTTTAGTCCTGAAACTGTCTCTGAGTCTGGTGGTTAGTCCTGAAACTGTCCTGAGTCTGGTGGTTTTAGTCCTGAAACTGTCCCTGAGTCTGTGGTTTTAGTCCTGAAACTGTCTCTGAGTCTGGTGGTTTTAGACCTGAAACTGTCTCTGAGTCTGGTGGTTTTAGACCTGAAACTGTCTCTGAGTCTGGTGGTTTTAGTCCTGAAACTGTCTCTGAGTCTGGTGGTTTTAGTCCTGAAACTGTCCCTGAGTCTGGTGGTTTTAGTCCTGAAGCTGTCCCTGAGTCTGGTGGTTTTAGTCCTGATGCTGTCCCTGAGTCTGGTGGTTTTAGTCCTGATGCTGTCCTGAGTCTGGTGGTTTAGTCCTGAAACTGTCTCTGAGTCTGGTGGTTTAGTCCTGAAACTGTCTGAGTCTGGTGGTTTTAGACCTGAAACTGTCCCTGAGTCTGGTGGTTTTAGTCCTGAAACTGTCTCTGAGTCTGGGTTTAGTCCTGAAACTGTCCCTGAGTCTGGTGGTTTTAGTCCTGAACTGTCTGAGTCTGGTGGTTTTAGTCCTGAAACTGTCCCTGAGTCTGGTGGTTTAGTCCTGAAACTGTCTCTGAGTCTTGGCTTTAGTCCTGATGCTGTCCCTGAGTCTGGTGGTTTTAGACCTGAAACTGTCCCTGAGTCTGGTGGTTTAGTCCTGAAACTGCCCTGAGTCTGATGGTTTTAGTCCTGAAACTGTCCTGAGTCTGTTGGCTTTAGTCCTGATGCTGTCCCTGAGTCTGGTGGTTTTAGACCTGAAACTGTCCCTGAGTCTGGTGGTTTTAGTCCTGAAACTGTCTCTGAGTCTGGTGGTTTTAGTCCTGAAACTGTCCCAGAGTCTGGTGGTTTTAGTCCTGAAACTGTCCCTGAGTCTGATGGTTTTAGTCCTGAAACTGTCTCTGAGTCTGGTGGTTTTAGACCTGAAACTGTCTCTGAGTCTGGTGGTTTTAGACCTGAAACTGTCCTGAGTCTGGTGGTTTTAGTCCTGAAACTGTCTGAGTCTGGTGGTTTTAGTCCTGAAACTGTCCCTGAGTCTGGTGGTTTTAGTCCTGAAGCTGTCCCTGAGTCTGGTGGTTTTAGTCCTGATGCTGTCCCTGAGTCTGGTGGTTTTAGTCCTGATGCTGTCCCTGAGTCTGGTGGTTTTAGTCCTGAAACTGTCTCTGAGTCTGGTGGTTTAGTCCTGAAACTGTCTCTGAGTCTGGTGGTTTAGTCCTGAAACTGTCTCTGAGTCTGGTGGTTTAGTCCTGAAACTGTCTCTGAGTCTGGTGGTTTAGTCCTGAAACTGTCTCTGAGTCTGGTGGTTTAGTCCTGAAACTGTCTCTGAGTCTGGTGGTTTTAGACCTGAAACTGTCTCTGAGTCTGGTGGTTTTAGTCCTGAAACTGTCCCTGAGTCTGGTGGTTTTAGACCTGAAACTGTCCCTGAGTCTGGTGGTTTTAGACCTGAAACTGTCTCTGAGTCTGGTGGTTTAGTCCTGAAACTGTCTCTGAGTCTGGTGGTTTTAGACCTGAAACTGTCCCTGAGTCTGGTGGTTTTAGACCTGAAACTGTCTCTGAGTCTGGTGGTTTTAGTCCTGAAACTGTCTCTGAGTCTGGTGGTTTAGACCTGAAACTGTCTGAGTCTGGTGGTTTAGACCTGAAACTGTCTCTGAGTCTGGTGGTTTTAGACCTGAAACTGTCCTGAGTCTGGTGGTTTAGACCTGAAACTGTCCTTATCTTAAAGGAAATTATTAGTTTATGTTCACATAAATGTTGGATGGTTTCCATGGTGACCAATTGGGCTTTTTCTTGTTGTTGGGAACAAAACATTTTTTCTGTAGCTTCAGGCTAATCTAAAGGTCACCTATTATGCAAAATGCACTTTCTGAGGTCTTTTATACATAAATGTGTGTCCCGGTGTGAGGAGACTCTAAAGTGTCAGAGAACAACCCCTAACCCTCTCTCTCTCTCTCCCTGTCTGTCTCTCTCCTGTCTGTCTGTCCTCCTCTCACCTGTCTCTCTCCTCCTGTCTGTCCTCCTCTCACCTGTCTCTCTCCTCCTGTCTGTCCTCCTCTCACCTGTCTCTCTCCTGTCTTTCTGTGTGTCCTCTCACCTGTCTCTCTCCTCCTGTCTGTCCTCCTCTCACTTGTCTCTCTCCTGTCTTTCTGTCTGTCCTCCTCTCACCTGTCTCTCTCCTCCTGTCTGTCCTCCTCTCACCTGTTTGTCCTCCTGTCTGTCTCTCTCAGTGAGCTGGAGCGTCTCAGTGGTCTCGTTGGTCGTCCCTCAGAGTCTCACCCTCTGCACAACAGTGGGCTCCTGAGTCTGGATCCGGTCCAAGATAAAACTCCCCTGTACTCCCAGCTGCTGCAGGCCTACAAGTGGTCCAACAAGGTAAACATGCTAACATGCTAACACTATACTCCCAGCTGCTGCAGGCCTACAAGTGGTCCAACAAGGTAAACATGCTAACATGCTAACACTATACTCCCAGCTGCTGCAGGCCTACAAGTGGTCCAACAAGGTAAACATGCTAACATGCTAACACATACTCCCAGCTGCTGCAGGCCTACAAGTGGTCCAACAAGGTAAACATGCTAACATGCTAACACTATACTCCCAGCTGCTGCAGGCCTACAAGTGGTCCAACAAGGTAACATGCTAACATGCTAACACTATACTCCCAGCTGCTGCAGGCCTACAAGTGGTCCAACAAGGTAACATGCTAACATGCTAACACCATACTCCCAGCTGCTGCAGGCCTACAAGTGGTCCAACAAGGTAACATGCTAACATGCTAACACTATACTCCAGCTGCTGCAGGCTTACAAGTGGTCCAACAAGGTAAACATGCTAACATGCTAACACTATACCCAGCTGCTGCAGGCCTACAAGTTGTCCAACAAGGTAAACATGCTAACATGCTAACACCATACTCCCAGCTGCTGCAGGCCTACAAGTGGTCCAACAAGGTAAACATGCTAACATGCTAACACTATACTCCCAGCTGCTGCAGGCCTACAAGTTGTCCAACAAGGTAAACATGCTAACATGCTAACACTATACTCCCAGCTGCTGCAGGCCTACAAGTGGTCCAACAAGGTAAACATGCTAACATGCTAACACTATACTCCCAGCTGCTGCAGGCTTACAAGTGGTCCAACAAGGTAACATGCTAACATGCTAACACTATACTCCCAGCTGCTGCAGGCCTACAAGTGTCCAACAAGGTAACATGCTAACATGCTAACATGCTAGCACTATACTCCCAGCTGTGTTCCTTCCTCCTACGAGAGGAACCCGTTATATAGATATATATCTGTTCCATAATGTGTGTGTGTGTGTGTGTGTGTGTTGTGTGTCTAGTTGCAGTATCATGCTGGCTTGGCCTCCAGTTTGTTGAACCAGCAGTCACTCAAACGATCGGCCAATCAGATGGGAGCTTCAGCCAAGAGACGACCCAAAGTCCAACCCAGTACCCTGGTACTGCCTCCTCAGTGAGTACTGTAATACTACTAGAGTACTGATGTAATACTGCTAGAGTACTACTGATCTAATACTTATAGAGTATGATGTAATACTGCTAGAGTACTGATGTAATACTGCTAGAGTACTGATACTACTAGAGTACTGATGTAATACTGCTAGAGTACTGATGTAATACTGCTAGAGTACTGATGTAATACTACTAGAGTACTGATGTAATACTGCTAGAGTACTGATGTAATACTGCTAGAGTACGATGTAATACTGCTAGAGTACTGATGTAATACTGCTAGAGTACTGATGTAATACTGCTAGAGTACTGATGTAATACTGCTAGAGTACTGATGTAATACTGCTAGAGTACTGATGTAATACTGCTAGAGTACTGATGTAATACTGCTAGAGTACTGATGTAATACTGCTAGAGTACTGATGTAATACTGTTAGAGTACTGATGTAATACTGCTAGAGTACTGATGTAATACTGCTAGAGTACTGATGTAATACTACTAGAGTACTGATGTAATACTGCTAGAGTACTGATGTAATACTGCTAGAGTACTGATGTAATACTGCTAGAGTACTGATGTAATACTGTTAGAGTACTGATGTAATACTGTTAGAGTACTGATGTAATACTACTAGAGTACTGATGTAATACTACTAGAGTACTGATGTAATACTGCTAGAGTACTGATGTAATACTGCTAGAGTACTGATGTAATACTACTAGAGTACTGATGTAATACTACTAGAGTACTGATGTATACTACTAGAGTACTGATGTAAATACTAGAGTACTGATGTAATACTGCTAGAGTACTGATGTAATACTGCTAGAGTACTGATGTAATACTGCTAGAGTACTGATGTAATATACTAGAGTACTGATGTAATACTACTAGAGTACTGATGTAATACTGCTAGAGTACTGATGTAATACTACTAGAGACTGATGTAATACTGCTAGAGTACTGATGTAATACTGCTAGAGTACTGATGTAATACTACTAGAGTACTGATGTAATACTACTAGAGTACTGATGTAATACTACTAGAGTACTACTGATGGAGTACAACTGATGTAATACTACAGTATTATTATAGTATACAGTAGTACTGCAGTAACCCAGCAGTATTGTGTGTACAGGTACGTGGATGATGTCATCTCGAGGATCGGCAGGATGTTTCCTGATCTGACCATCGAGCTGTTCAGACCCAACGGGACGTCTGCTGTGCTGCTGGTAACACCACACACACACACACCACACACAACACACACACACACCACACACACACACACACACACACACACACACACACACCACCACACACACACACACACACCACACACACACACACACACTACTTCTCTACGTCTCTACTTGTCTCTCACCTGTCTCTCTCTCTACCTGTCTGTCTCTCAGGTGACTCTGGGGAAGGTGTTGAAGGCGATAGTAGTGATGCGTTCGCTGTTCATTGACAAACTGTTGTTCGAGGATTCAACGAGAACGTTTACACCGAGGACGGGAAGGTGAGACAGGAGACCCTTCTGTCTGTCTGTCTGTCTGTCTGTCTGTCTGTCTGTCTGTCTGTCTGTCTGTCTGTCTCTGTCTCTGTCTCTGTCTCTGTCTCTGTCTCTCTCTCTCTCTCTCTCTCTCTCTCTCTCCTTCTCTCTCTCTCATGGTAACCTGTCTCTCTCTCTGTCTCTCTCTCTCATGGTAACCTGTCTCTCTCTCCCTCAGCTGGACATCTGGAGCAAGTCTCAGTACCAGGTGTTCCAGAAGGTAAGACAGTCTTTATTACAGCAGCTCTCGGTGATCAACACCTGGGCTGCAAGTAGCAGACCATCATCAGTGACATCATAAAGAAATATCACAACAAGTAGTCAGATTAGCTTCTGTTGCTATGCTAACACCACCATCTGATACCAGAGACTCTTTGATCCCAGGTTCATTGAGACTGAAGCCCTCCACTGATAGACTGATAGATGTCTCAGCTGCTGAGAGACAGACTGATAGATGTCTCTGCTGCTGAGACAGACTGATAGATGTCTCAGCTGCTGAGACAGACTGATAGATGTCTCAGCTGCTGAGACAGACTGATAGATACCTCAGCTGCTGAGACAGACTGATAGATACCTCAGCTGCTGAGGCAGACTGATAGATGTCTCAGCTGCTGAGACAGACTGATAGATGTCTCAGCTGCTGAGACAGACTGATAGATGTCTCAGCTGCTGAGACAGACTGATAGATGTCTCAGCTGCTGAGACAGACTGATAGATACCTCAGCTGCTGAGACAGACTGATAGATGTCTCAGCTGCTGAGAGACAGACTGATAGATGTCTCAGCTGCTGAGACAGACTGATAGATGTCTCAGCTGCTGAGACAGACAGACAATGACCCGAGGCAGTTGAGGGTAGAAAGTTGGAGAAGTCGTTCTTTCATTTACTCCGGCTTCAAGTGTAAAAGCAACATGAGCGTCGACCCGACGCAGTCCCCCGTTGTTGTTGTTGTTGTTGTGGTGTGGAACTGAACGGTTTTTCGGTGTTGAAAGGGGTCCGATTGGTTGTGTTGTTGCTAGGTAACGGACCACGCCACCACCGCCCTGCTGCACTACCAGCTCCCCAGATGCCGACGTGGTGGTACGATCCTTCATGGTGAGTCTCTAGCTGTCTGTCTCTACCTGTCTGTTTTCTCTCTGTCTCTAGATTAACCTGTCTCTCAGACCTGGTTGCAGAACTACATTAACCTGTCTCTCTCCTGTCTCTCTCTTGTCTCTCAGACCTGGTTGCAGAGCTACATTAACCTGTCTCTCTCCTGTCTCTCTCTTATCTCTCAGACCTGGTTGCAGAGCTACATTAACCTGTCTCTCTCCTGTCTCTCTCTTGTCTCTCAGACCTGGTTGCAGAGCTACATTAACCTGTCTCTCTCCTGTCTCTCTCTTATCTCTCAGACCTGGTTGCGGAGCTACATTAACCTGTCTCTCTCCTGTCTCTCTCTTGTCTCCCAGACCTGTTGCAGAGCTACATTAACCTGTCTCTCTCCTATCTCTCTTGTCTCCCAGACCTGGTTGCAGAGCTACATTAACCTGTCTCTCTCCTATCTCTCTCTTGTCTCCCAGACCTGGTTGCGGAGCTACATTAACCTGTCTCTCTCCTATCTCTCTCTTGTCTCTCAGACCTGGTTGCGGAGCTACATTAACCTGTCTCTCTCCTGTCTCTCTCTTATCTCTCAGACCTGGTTGCGAGCTACATTAACCTGTCTCTCTCCTGTCTCTCTTTTGTCTCCAGACCTGGTTGCGGAGCTACATTAACCGTCTCTCTCCTTTCTCTCTCTTGTCTCTCAGACCTGGTTGCGGAGCTACATTAACCTGTCTCTCTCCTGTCTCTCTCTTGTCTCCCAGACCTGGTTGCGGAGCTACATTAACATGTCTCTCTCTGTCTCTCTCTTGTCTCTCAGACCTGGTTGCGGAGCTACATTAACTGTCTCTCCTGTCTCTCTCTTGTCTCTCAGACCTGGTTGCGGAGCTACATTAACCTGTCTCTCTCCTGTCTCTCTCTTGTCTCTCAGACCTGGTTGCGGAGCAACATTAATGTCTCTCTCCTTTCTCTCTCTTGTCTCTCAGACCTGGTTGCGGAGCTACATTAACCTGTCTCTCTCCTGTCTCTCTCTTGTCTCTCAGACCTGGTTGCGGAGCTACATTAACCTGTCTCTCTCCTGTCTCTCTCTTGTCTCTCAGACCTGGTTGCGGAGCTACATTAACATGTCTCTCTTGTCTCTCTCTTGTCTCTCAGACCTGGTTGCGGAGCTACATTAACCTGTCTCTCTCTGTCTCTCTCTTGTCTCTCAGACCTGGTTGCGGAGCAACATTAACATGTCTCCTGTCTCTCTCTTGTCTCTCAGACCTGGTTGCGGAGCTACATTAACCTGTCTCTCCTGTCTCTCTCTTGTCTCTCAGACCTGGTTGCGGAGCGACATTAACCTGTCTCTCTCCTTCTCTCTCTTGTCTCTCAGACCTGGTTGCGGAGCTACATTAACCTGTCTCTCTCCTGTCTCTCTCTTGTCTTCAGACCTGGTTGCGGAGCTACATTAACCTGTCTCTCTCCTGTCTCTCTCTTGTCTCTCAGACCTGGTTGCGGAGCGACATTAACCTGTCTCTCTCCTGTCTCTCTCTTGTCTCTCAGACCTGGTTGCGGAGCTACATTAACCTGTCTCTCCTGTCTCTCTCTTGTCTCTCAGACCTGGTTGCGGAGCTACATTAACCTGCTCTCTCCTGTCTCTCTCTTGTCTCTCAGACCTGGTTGCGGAGCTACATTAACCTGTCTCTCCTGTCTCTCTCTTGTCTCTCAGACCTGGTTGCGGAGCTACATTAACCTGTCTCTCTCCTGTCTCTCTCTTGTCTCTCAGACCTGGTTGCGGAGCTACATTAACCTGTCTCTCCTGTCTCTCTTTGTCTCTCAGACCTGGTTGCGGAGCTACATTAACCTGTCTCTCCTGTCTCTCTCTTGTCTCTCAGACCTGGTTGCGGAGCTACATTAACCTGTCTCTCCTGTCTCTCTCCTGTCTCTCTCTTGTCTCTCAGACCTGGTTGCGGAGCTACATAAAGCTGTTCCAGTCTCCCTGTCAGCGCTGTGGACGGTTCCTACAGGACGGACTTCCTCCCACCTGGAGAGACTTCAGGACTCTGGAGGCGTTTCACGACACCTGCCGCATGTAGACGCTTCCTGTGTCTGTTTTCTACAAATCATTTTCAATAAAGTTTAGTTGTTTTTTTTCTTTTTGGTTTTATCTGATTATTGATCCCTGACATACTGCGCGTGCTAATTGGGTGTAAATATGATATGTATTGATGAAGAGGGGGACAGGTGAGACTCGTTAAGAGGGGACAGGTGAGACTCGTTAAGAGGGGGACAGGTGAGACTCGTTAAGAGGGGGACAGGTGAGACTCGTTAAGAGGGGGAGAGGTGAGACTCGTTAAGAGGGGGACAGGTGAGACTCGTTAAGAGGGGGACAGGTGAGACTCGTTAAGAGGGGGACAGGTTGAGACTCGTTAAGAGGGGGACAGGTGAGACTCGTTAAGAGGGGGACAGTGAGACTCGTTAAGAGGGGGACAGGTGAGACTCGTTAAGGGGGGACAGGTGAGACTCGTTAAGGGGGACAGGTGAGACTCGTTAACGGGGGGACAGGTGAGACTCGTTAACGGGGGACAGGTGAGACTCGTTAAGAGGGGGACAGGTGAGACTCGTTAACGGGGGGACAGGTGAGACTCGTTAACGGGGGGACAGGTGAGACTCGTTAAGAGGGGACAGGTGAGACTCGTTAAGAGGGGGACAGGTGAGACTCGTTAAGAGGGGGACAGGTGAGACTCGTTAACGGGGGGACAGGTGAGACTCGTTAAGAGGGGGACAGGTGAGACTCGTTAACGGGGGGACAGGTGAGACTCGTTAAGAGGGGGACAGGTGAGACTCGTTAAGGGGGGGACAGGTGAGACTCGTTAACGGGGGGACAGGTGAGACTCGTTAAGAGGGGGACAGGTGAGACTCGTTAAAGGGGGGACAGGTGAGACTCGTTAAGAGGGGGACAGGTGAGACTCGTTAAGGGGGGACAGGTGAGACTCGTTAACGGGGGGACAGGTGAGACTCGTTAACGGGGGGACAGGTGAGACTCGTTAAGAGGGGGACAGGTGAGACTCGTTAACGGGGGGACAGGTGAGACTCGTTAACGGGGGGACAGGTGAGACTCGTTAAGAGGGGGACAGGTGAGACTCGTTAAGGGGGGGACAGGTGAGACTCGTTAACGGGGGGACAGGTGAGACTCGTTAAGGGGGGGACAGGTGAGACTCGTTAAGGGGGGGACAGGTGAGACTCGTTAAGGGGGGACAGGTGAGACTCGTTAACGGGGGGACAGGTGAGACTCGTTAACGGGGGGACAGGTGAGACTCGTTAAGGGGGGACAGGTGAGACTCGTTAAGGGGGGACAGGTGAGACTCGTTAACGGGGGGACAGGTGAGACTCGTTAAGAGGGGGACATGTGAGACTCGTTAAGGGGGGGACAGGTGAGACTCGTTAAGGGGGGGACAGGTGAGACTCGTTAACGGGGGGACAGGTGAGACTCGTTAAGAGGGGGACAGGTGAGACTCGTTAAGGGGGGGACAGGTGAGACTCGTTAAGGGGGGACAGGTGAGACTCGTTAAGGGGGGACAGGTGAGACTCGTTAAGGGGGGACAGGTGAGACTCGTTAACGGGGGACAGGTGAGACTCGTTAAGAGGGGACAGGTGAGACTCGTTAAGAGGGGGACAGGTGAGACTCGTTAACGGGGGGACAGGTGAGACTCGTTAACGGGGGACAGGTGAGACTCGTTAAGGGGGACAGGTGAGACTCGTTAAGGGGGGACAGGTGAGACTCGTTAAGAGGGGGACAGGTGAGACTCGTTAACTGGGGGACAGGTGAGACTCGTTAACGGGGGACAGGTGAGACTCATTAACGGGGGGACAGGTGAGACTCGTTAAGGGGGGACATGTGAAACTCGTTAACGGGGGTACAGGTGAGACTCGTTAAGAGGGGGGACAGGTGAGACTCGTTAAGGGGGGACATGTGAAACTCGTTAACGGGGGGACAGGTGAGACTCGTTAACGGGGGACAGGTGAGACTCGTTAAGAGGGGACAGGTGAGACTCGTTGAAGAGGGGACAGGTGAGACTCGAACGGGGGGGACAGGTGAGACTCGTTAAGAGGGGGGACAGGTGAGACTCGTTAAGAGGGGGGACAGGTGAGACTCGTTAACGGGGGGACAGGTGAGACTCGTTAAGAGGGGGACAGGTGAGACTCGTTAACGGGGGGGGACAGGTGAGACTCGTTAACGGGGGGACAGGTGAGACTCGTTAAGAGGGGGGACAGGTGAGACTCGTTAAGAGGGGGACAGGTGAGACTCGTTAACGGGGGATAGGTGAGACTCGTTGAAGAGGGGGACAGGTGAGACTCGTTAACTGGGGGACAGGTGAGACTCGTTAACGGGGGACAGGTGAGACTCGTTAAGAGGGGGGACAGGTGAGACTCGTTAAGAGGGGGGACAGGTGAGACTCGTTAACGGGGGGACAGGTGAGACTCGTTAACGGGGGGGCAGGTGAGACTCGTTAACGGGGGACAGGTGAGACTCGTTAAGAGGGGGACAGGTGAGACTCGTTAAGAGGGGACAGGTGAGACTCGTTAAGGGGGGACAGGTGAGAATCGTTAAGAGGGGGACAGGTGAGACTCGTTAACGGGGGGACAGGTGAGACTCGTTAACGGGGGACAGGTGAGACTCGTTAAGAGGGGGACATGTGATACTCGTTCGTATTTAGATATTTTAACTTTTATGTGAGAAACAGGAGACTGACCATAAAGTTGACTTTCATATTATTTATATTATATATATAAATTGAATATGTAATATATCAGCAGCTGATAGTGGATCCAGGTCTCTCTCACCGTGAGCTCAGCAGCTGATAGGTGGATCCAGGTCTCTCTCACCGTGAGCTCAGCAGCTGATAGGTGGATCCAGGTCTCTCTCACCGTGAGCTCAGCAGCTGATAGGTGGATCCAGGTCTCTCTCACCGTGAGATCTCAGCAGCTGATAGGTGGATCCAGGTCTCTCTCACCGTGAGCTCAGCAGCTGATAGGTGGATCCAGGTCTCTCTCACCGTGAGCTCAGCAGCTGATAGGTGGATCCAGGTCTCTCTCACCGTGAGCTCAGCAGCTGATAGGTGGATCCAGGTCTCTCTCACCGTGAGCTCAGCAGCTGATAGGTGGATCCAGGTCTCTCTCACCGTGAGCTCAGCAGCTGATAGGTGGATCCAGTCTCTCTCACCGTGAGCTCAGCAGCTGATAGGTGGATCCAGGTCTCTCTCACCGTGAGCTCAGCAGCTGATAGGTGGATCCAGGTCTCTCTCACCGTGAGCTCAGCAGCTGATAGGTGGATCCAGGTCTCTCTCACCGTGAGCTCAGCGCTGATAGGTGGATCCAGGTCTCTCTCACCGTGAGCTCAGCAGCTGATAGTGGATCCAGGTCTCTCTCACCGTGAGCTCAGCAGCTGATAGGTGTATCCAGGTCTCTCTCACCGTGAGCTCAGCAGCTGATAGGTGGATCCAGGTCTCTCTCACCGTGAGCTCAGCAGCTGATAGGTGGATCCAGGTCTCTCTCAACCGTGAGCTCAGCAGCTGATAGGTGATCCAGGTCCTCTCTCACCATGAGCTCAGCAGCTGATAGGTGGATCCAGGTCTCTCTCCCCCGTGAGCTCAGCAGCTGATAGGTGGATCCAGGTCTCTCTCACCGTGAGCTCAGCAGCTGATAGGTGGATCCAGGTCTCTCTCACCGTGAGCTCAGCAGCTGATAGGTGGATCCAGTCTCTCTCACCGTGAGCTCAGCAGCTGATAGGTGGATCCAGGTCTCTCTCACCGTGAGCTCAGCAGCTGATAGGTGGATCCAGGTCTCTCTCACCGTGAGCTCAGCAGCTGATAGGTGGATCCAGGTCTCTCTCACCGTGAGCTCAGCAGCTGATAGGTGGATCCAGGTCTCTCTCACCGTGAGCTCAGCAGCTGATAGGTGGATCCAGGTCTCTCTCACCGTGAGCTCAGCAGCTGATAGGTGGATCCAGGTCTCTCTCACCGTGAGCTCAGCAGCTGATAGGTGTATCCAGGTCTCTCTCACCGTGAGCTCAGCAGCTGATTGGTGTATCCAGGTCTCTCTCACCGTGAGCTCAGCAGCTGATAGGTGGATCCAGGTCTCTCTCACCGTGAGCTCAGCAGCTGATAGGTGGATCCAGGTCTCTCTCACCGTGAGCTCAGCAGCTGATAGGTGGATCCAGGTCTCTCTCACCGTGAGCTCAGCAGCTGATAGGTGGATCCAGGTCTCTCTCACCGTGAGCTCAGCAGCTGATAGGTGGATCCAGGTCTCTCTCACCGTGAGCTCAGCAGCTGATAGGTGGATCCAGTGTCTCTCCACGTGAGCTCAGCAGCTGATAGGTGGATCCAGGTCTCTCTCACCGTGAGCTCAGCAGCTGATAGGTGGATCCAGGTCTCTCTCACCGTGAGCTCAGCAGCTGATAGGTGGATCCAGGTCTCTCTCACCATGAGTTCAGCAGCTTCAGAGGAGACAGGGAGATGACTAACTGAAGTCCTCCTCCAACAGAGCACATGAATATATATATATAGGACATAGAACATGAAACAGATGAAATAGAAATAGTGCCAGAAGAGTCTGTATACAAGTAGATGTTGAACCATTACATTACATGGTTAGACGCTTTTATCCAAAGCGACTTACATACTCAACACGAGGTCAATCCCCACAGGAGCACTTTGGGTGAAGTGTCTCAGGGACACAACGACATGCTGACTGCAGTGAGGTTTGAACCGTGACCCCCTGATCCGTTTTTAAGAGTGCGCTTAAGACCTTCCTTTTTGATAAAGCTAAACTAGGGCTGATTAGATTCAGCCCCTAGTTTAGCTGCTTAGGCTTGGACTGTTGGGGGACACCTTACTTCTTCCTTCTCTCGTCTGTACCTGTGTACTCTCATGTTCCCAATAACCCAGCTTCCCCAAATTTCTTTTGGTGTCTATCTACGCCGGGATCCTGAGTCGTGGCTGATCCTGTTGCTGTGGACCTGGATCATGACTCCTGGATGGATTTCCTCGCGGATTCATCTTCTTATTATAGACACATGCATTTCCAAACATTTGGTCTACCTACGCTGTAAAATGTATTATCTCTTCGATTTACACACGGCATCTATTGCTGTCTGTCCGTCCTGGGAGAGGGATCCTTCATCTATTGCTGTCTGTCCGTCCTGGGAGAGGGATCCTTCATCTATTGCTGTCTGTCCGTCCTGGAGAGGGATCCTTCATCTATTACTGTCTGTCCGTCCTGGGAGAGGGATCCTTCATCTATTACTGTCTGTCCGTCCTGGGAGAGGGATCCTTCATCTATTGCTGTCTGTCCGTCCTGGGAGAGGGATCCTTCATCTATTACTGTCTGTCCGTTCCTGGGAGAGGGATCCTTCATCTATTGCTGTCTGTCCGTCCTGGGAGAGGGATCCTTCATCTATTACTGTCTGTCCGTCCTGGGAGAGATCCTTCATCTATACTGTCTGTCCGTCCTGGGAGAGGGATCCTTCATCTATTACTGTCTGTCCGTCCTGGGAGAGGGATCCTTCATCTATTGTTGTCTGTCCGTCCTGGGAGAGGGATCCTTCATCTATTGCTGTCTGTCCGTCCTGGGAGAGGGATCCTTCATCTATTGCTGTCTGTCCGTCCTGGGAGAGGGATCCTTCATCTATTGCTGTCTGTCCGTCCTGGGAGAGGGATCCTTCATCTATTACTGTCTGTCCGTCCTGGGAGAGGGATCCTTCATCTATTACTGTCTGTCCGTCCTGGGAGAGGGATCCTTCATCTATTACAGTCTGTCCGTCCTGGGAGAGGGATCCTTCATCTATTACTGTCTGTCCGTCCTGGGAGAGGGATCCTTCATCTATTACTGTCTGTCCGTCCTGGGAGAGGGATCCCTCCTCTGTTGCTCTCCCTGAGGTTTCTCCCATGTTCCCCTTTAAACTGTGGGGTTTCTCTGGAAGTGTTTCCTTGTACGATGTGAGGGTAAGGACAGAGGGGGTCGTATTGTCATACTGCTATTCTGTAAACTGTGAAGTCCACTGAGACAAATGTAACATTTGTGATATTGGGCTGTATAAATAAACATTGATTGATTGAGATGGAATATGATATATTAGATAAATAAGTTGCAAACAGATTAATGTTCGGGATGTTCTTCACAGAGTTCAGGTGGTTAACACGTGTGGGATGAAACTGTAGAAGCTGCAGATTATCGAGTCCATGAGGAGGAGGAGGAGGAGGAGGAGGAGGAGGAGGAGGAGGAGGAGGAGGAGGAGGAGGAGGAGGAGGGAGGAGGAGGAGGAGGAGGAGGAGGAGGAGGAGGAGGAGGAGGAGGAAGAAGAGCTGCTGTCGAGCTGTTCTTCTGTTGTCAGGTCCTCAGTGATGAGTCGGGTCCTCAGTGATGAGTCAGGTCCTCAGTGATGAGTCCATGTCAGTTCCTCAGTGATGAGTCCATGTCAGGTCCTCAGTGATGAGTCCATGTCAGTCCTCAGTGATGAGTCCATGTCAGTTCCTCAGTGATGAGTCCATGTCAGTTCCTCAGTGATGAGTCCATGTCAGGTCCTCAGTGATGAGTCCATGTCAGGTCCTCAGTGATGAGTCAGGTCCTCAGTGATGATTCCATGTCAGGTCCTCAGTGATGAGTCCATGTCAGGTCCTCAGTGATGAGTCCATGTCAGTTCCTCAGTGATGAGTCCATGTCAGGTCCTCAGTGATTAGTCAGGTCCTCAGTGATGAGTCAGGTCCTCAGTGGTGAGTCCATGTCAGGTCCTCAGTGATGAGTCCATGTCAGGTCCTCAGTGATGAGTCAGGTCCTCAGTGATGAGTCATGTCAGGTCCTCAGTGATGAGTCCATGTCAGGTCCTCAGTGATGAGTCCATGTCAGGTCCTCAGTGATGAGTCCATGTCAGGTCCTTAGTGATGAGGCAGGTCCTCAGTGATGAGTCCATGTCAGGTCCTCAGTGATGAGTCAGGTCCTCAGTGATGATTCCATGTCAGGTCCTCAGTGATGAGTCCATGTCAGGTCCTCAGTGATGAGTCAGGTCCACAGTGATGAGTCATGTCAGGTCCTCAGTGATGAGTCCATGTCAGGTCCTCAGTGATGAGTCAGGTCCTCAGTGATGATTCCATGTCAGGTCCTCAGTGATGAGTCCATGTCAGGTCCTCAGTGATGAGTCAGGTCCACAGTGATGAGTCCATGTCAGGTCCTCAGTGATGAGTCCATGTCAGGTCCTCAGTGATGAGTCCATGTCAGGTCCTCAGTGATGAGTCAGGTCCACAGTGATGTGGACACAGAGGAACCTGGAGCTGCTGACTCTCCACCGTAGTCCCATTGAAAGGGATGGGGGCGTGTCCCTCTCTTTGCTGCTTCCTGTAATCAGCTCCTCATTATATATATTAAATATTGAATATGATATATAATATATGTATTATAATATATGACATTATATATTTTAATATAAGACATAAATATTAAATATATAATGTCATATATAATATAATAATATATGACATTATATATTATATTATATTAAATTAAATGTCTTCTTTGTTGTGACACACCGGCGGCAGGGCGGGGCAGTAACTGCGCATGCTCAGTGTGATGATTCACACAGAATCTCAGCATCTCCACTGATGACAAAGGGTCCTCCGGGGAGACGCGCCGCGCGTAACCGCGTCCTCTGCTCTACTGCTGCTGCGGACACACACAGTGAGACAGAGAGAGACAGTGAGACACAGAGAGACAGACAGGCAGAGACACACAGAGATAGTGAGACAGAGAGAGACAGTGAGAGACAGACAGACAGACAGACAGACAGACAGACAGGTGGTGTGACGGGAGAATGCGCGCGGCGGGCAGCTCGCGGTGATTATCGGGTCTTTGAAGCATCGCGCGGACACCATGAGCTGTAACTGGGGCACTGAGCTGTGGGTAGGTACACATGCACGAGCATATTACCATCAGGACTGCACGGGAACCGGCGTGCGTGTATGTGTGTGCATTTGCATGTGTGTGTGTTTGTGTGTTTTTTTGCATGTTTGTGTGTGTGTGTGTGTGTGTGTGTGCATTTGCATGTGTGTGTGTGTGCATTTGCATGTGTGTGTGTGTGTGTGTGTGTGTGTAGCCCTCATGCTTCTGTCGGCTCTGCCATAGCAACACGGTGAGTGACGTCAGCTCCGTCCATGATGCTGCAGCCCCCCCCACAAACGGTCCTTATTGCCCCCCCTCAGTGTTTATAGACATGAGTCTGATAGAAGAATATTCAGACTTTGAAATGAAAAATAAATATTTGAATGATCGTAAATTCAAACACAATCGTTTGAGCAGCGAGGGATCATAAATGATAACTAGAGTTATACTGCATTATGCACGCTTATTACATGGCTCAGCTGAATACTCCATCATTGCTGCAAAATGTAAACACTAAAGGGAACAGTAGAATTAGACAGGAAGTAAACACTAAAGGGAACAGTAGAAGCAGACAGGAAGTAAACACTAAAGGGAACTAGAAGCAGTCAGACAGGAAGTAAACACTAAAGGGAACAGCAGAAGCAGACAGGAAGTAAACACTAAAGGGAACAGCAGAAGCAGACAGGAAGTAAACACTAAAGGGAACAGTAGAAGCAGACAGGAAGTAAACACTAAAGGGAACAGTAGAAGCAGACAGGAAGTAAACACTAAAGGGAACAGTAGAAGCAGACAGGAAGTAAACATTAAAGGGAACAGCAGAAGCAGACAGGAAGTAAACACTAAAGGGAACAGTAGAAGCAGACAGGAAGTAAACACTAAAGGGAACTGTAGAAGCAGACAGGAAGTGAACACTAAAGGGAACAGTAGAAACAGACAGGAAGTAAACACTAAAGGGAACAGTAGAAGCAGACAGACAGGAAGTAAACACTAAAGGGAACAGTAGAAGCAGACAGGAAGTGAACACTAAAGGGAACTAGAAGCAGACAGACAGGAAGTAAACACTAAAGGGAACAGCAGAAGCAGACAGGAAGTAAACACTAAAGGGAACAGCAGAAGCAGACAGGAAGTAAACACTAAAGGGAACAGTAGAAACAGACAGGAAGTAAACACTAAAGGGAACAGTAGAAACAGACAGGAAGTAAACACTAAAGGGAACAGTAGAAGCAGACAGACAGGAAGTAAACACTAAAGGGAACAGTAGAAGTACACAGGAAGTAAACACTAAATGGAACAGTAGAAACAGACAGGAAGTAAACACTAAAGGGAATAGAAGCAGACAGGAAGTGAACACTAAAGGGAACTAGAAGCAGACAGACAGGAAGTAAACATTAAAGGGAACAGTAGAAGCAGACAGACAGGAAGTAAACACTAAAGGGAACAGTAGAGGCAGACAGACAGGAAGTAAAAAACTAAAGGGAACATTAGAAGCAGACAGGAAGTAAACATTAAAGGGAACAGCAGAAGCAGACAGGAAGTAAACACTAAAGGGAATAGTAGAAACAGACAGGAAGCAAACACTAAAGGGAACAGTAGAAGCAGAGAGACAGGAAGTAAACACTAAAGGGAACAGTAGAAGCAGACAGGAAGTAAACACTAAAGGGAACAGCAGAAGCAGACAGGAAGTAACACTAAAGGGAACAGTAGAAGCAGACAGGAAGTTAACACTAAAGGGAACAGTAGAAGCAGACAGGAAGTGAACACTAAAGGGAACAGCAGAAGCAGACAGGAAGCAAACACTAAAGGGAACAGCAGAAGCAGACAGGAAGTAAACACTAAAGGGAACAGCAGAAGCAGACAGGAAGTAAACACTAAAGGGAACAGCAGAAGCAGACAGGAAGTAAACACTAAAGGGAACAGCAGAAGCAGACAGGAAGCAAACACTAAAGGGAACAGCAGAAGCAGACAGGAAGTAAACACTAAAGGGAACAGCAGAAGCAGACAGACAGGAAGTAAACACTAAAGGAAACAGTAGAAGCAGACAGGAAGTAAGCACTAAAGGGAACAGTAGAAGCAGACAGGAAGTGAACACTAAAGGGAACAGCAGAAGCAGACAGGAAGAACACTAAAGGGAACAGAGAAGCAGACAGGAAGTAAACACTAAAGGGAACAGCAGAAGCAGACAGGAAGTAAACACTAAAGGGAACAGTAGAAGCAGACAGGAAGTAACACTAAAGGGAACAGTAGAAGCAGACAGGAAGTAAACACTAAAGGGAACAGCAGAAGCAGACAGGAAGTAAACACTAAAGGGAACAGTAGAAGCAAGACAGGAAGTAAACACTAAAGGGATCAGCTGAAGCAGACAGACAGGAAGTAAACACTAAAGGGAACAGTAGAAGCAGACAGGAAGTGAACACTAAAGGGAACAGCAAAAGCAGACAGACAGGAAGTAAACACTAAAGGGAACAGTAGAAGCAGACAGGAAGTGAACACTAAAGGGAACTAGAAGCAGACAGACAGGAAGTAAACATTAAAGGGAACAGCAGAAGCAGACAGGAAGTGAACACTAAAGGGAACTAGAAGCAGACAGACAGGAAGTAAACATTAAAGGGAACAGCAGAAGCAGACAGGAAGTAAACACTAAAGGGAATAGTAGAAGCAGACAGGAAGTAAACACTAAAGGGAACACTACAAGCAGACAGGAAGTAAACACTAAAGGGAACACTACAAGCAGACAGGAAGTAAACACTAAAGGCAACAGCAGAAGCAGACAGACAGGAAGTAAACACTAAAAGGAACAGTAGAAGCAGACAGGAAGTAAACACTAAAGGGAACACTAGAAGCAGACAGACAGGAAGTAAACCCTAGAGGGAACAGTAGAAGCAGACAGGAAGTAAACATTAAAGGGAACAGCAGAATCAGACAGACAGAAAGTAAACACTAAGGGAACACTAAAAGCAGACAGACAGGAAGTAAACACTAAAGGGAACAGCAGAAGCAGACAGACAGGAAGCAAACACTAAAGGGAACAGTAGAAACAGACAGGAAGTAAACACTAAAGGCAACAGCAGAAGCAGACAGACAGGAAGTAAACACTAAAAGGAACAGTAGAAGCAGACAGGAAGTAAACACTAAAGGGAACACTAGAAGCAGACAGACAGGAAGTAAACACTAGAGGGAACAGTAGAAGCAGACAGGAAGTAAACATTAAAGGGAACAGCAGAATCAGACAGACAGAAAGTAAACACTAAAGGGAACACTAAAAGCAGACAGACAGGAAGTAAACACTAAAGGGAACAGCAGAAGCAGACAGACAGGAAGCAAACACTAAAGGGAACAGTAGAAGCAGACAGGAAGTAAACACTAAAGGGAACAGCAGAAGTAGACAGGAAGTAAACACTAAAGGGAACAGCAGAAGCAGACAGGAAGTAAACACTAAAGGGAACAGCAGAAGTAGACAGGAAGTAAACACTAAAGGGAACAGTAGAAACAGACAGGAAGTAAACACTAAAGGGAACAGCAGAAGCAGACAGACAGGAAGTAAACACTAAAGGGAACAGCAGAAGCAGACAGGAAGTAAACACTAAAGGTTACAGTAGAAGCAGACAGGAAGTAAACATTAAAGGGAACAGCAGAATCAGACAGACAGAAAGTAAACACTAAAGGGAACACTAAAAGCAGACAGACAGGAAGTAAACACTAAAGGGAACAGCAGAAGCAGACAGACAGGAAGTAAACACTAAAGGGAACAGCAGAAGCAGACAGGAAGTAAACACTAAAGGGAACAGCAGAAGTAGACAGGAAGTAAACACTAAAGGGAACAGTAGAAACAGACAGGAAGTAAACACTAAAGGGAACAGCAGAAGCAGACAGGAAGTAAACACTAAAGGGAACAGCAGAAGCAGACAGACAGGAAGTAAACACTAAAGGGAACAGCAGAAGCAGACAGGAAGTAAACACTAACAGGATGTCTCTGGGCTCTGCAGGGTCTCAGGACTGGTTAGTGGAACAGAACCTGGACTCAGTTACAGTAAAACTGAATCAGAGCTGCCATCAGTCTAAGTTACAGTTGTTTCAGTCTAAGTTACGGTGTTCTTTCAGTCTAAGTTACAGTGTTGTTGTCTCAGTTACAGTAAACCTGGATCATAGCTGCAGTCAGTCTAAGTTATGGTGTTGTTTCTGTCTCAGTTACAGTAAACCTGTATCAGAGCTGCCATCAGTCTAAGTTACGGTGTTGTTTCAGTCTAAGTTACGGTGTTCTTTCAGTCTAAGTTACGGTGTTCTTTCAGTCTAAGTTACGGTGTTGTTGTCTCAGTTACAGCAAACCTGGATCAGAGCTGCCATCAGTCTAAGTTACGGTGTTGTTTCAGTCTAAGTTACGGTGTTCTTTCAGTCTAAGTTACGGTGTTGTTGTCTCAGTTACAGCAAACCTGGATCAGAGCTGCCATCAGTCTAAGTTACGGTGTTTCAGTCTAAGTTACGGTGTTCTTTCAGTCTAAGTTACGGTGTTGTTGTCTCAGTTACAGCAAACCTGGATCAGAGCTGCCATCAGTCTAAGTTACGGTGTTGTTTCAGTCTAAGTTACGGTGTTCTTTCAGTCTAAGTTACAGTGTTGTTGTCTCAGTTACAGTAAACCTGGATCAGAGCTGCAGTCAGTCTAAGTTACGGTGTTGTTTCAGTCTAAGTTACGGTGTTGTTTCAGTCTAAGTTACGTTGTTTCTGTCTCAGTTTCAGTAAACCTGTATCAGAGCTGCCATCAGTCTAAGTTACGGTGTTGTTTCAGTCTAAGTTACGGTGTTCTTTCAGTCTAAGTTACAGTGTTGTTGTCTCAGTTACAGTAAACCTGGATCATAGCTGCAGTCAGTCTAAGTTACGGTGTTGTTTCAGTCTAAGTTACAGTAAACCTGTATCAGAGCTGCCATCAGTCTAAGTTACGGTGTTGTTTCAGTCTAAGTTACGGTGTTCTTTCAGTCTAAGTTACAGTGTTGTTGTCTCAGTTACAGTAAACCTGGATCATAGCTGCAGTCAGTCTAAGTTACGGTGTTGTTTCAGTCTAAGTTACGGTGTGTTTCTGTCTCAGTTACAGTAAACCTGTATCAGAGCTGCCATCAGTCTAAAGGTCTCTACACACCAACCTGAGACCAAAGAACGCGTACCGAAGGCGTCCCGACTTTTACGTCAGCTACGTCGGGCTTCGTTGGCTTCGTCGGATAAAGCCGGTATACGAACACACCGCAAATACTTCAGCCGACGAGTGGCAATAACTCTCCTTACCAGCAGGCGGCGGTAGTGTGTATTCGTCATTCAAAAGAGGCAACAACCGGAAGACAGACTGCGTTTTATACACCGAGAGAGAAGAACAGACTTAGTAATATAAAACAGTGATCAGTTGGTCTTCACTTTCTTCATTCCATGCCGTCATGATAAAAAAGAAACTCTTGCGTCGGGTGAGATGAAAATGAGGAAGATTAGCCGTCTGGTGTGCCTTATCGTTTGTTTTGGTCCCTCACTTCCGCTTCACTTCTGATGCACTGATTCGCTAAGCTGAACAGCCAATCAGAGTGATTGATTTGTCCCGACGTTCTTTGGCGTCCCGCGGCCGATTCAACATGTTGAATCGGCGGCTGGAGGAGGCGGGAGGGTTGAAAATGTGCCGTAAAGAGACGATACACCAACCTGAGTAGTGCGACGCGAATGCCCGACTGCCTCTGACGGCTTCGGACGGCCTCTGACTCCCAAAGTCGGGCCGGTGTGTAGAGGCCTTAAGTTACGGTGTTGTTTCAGTCTAAGTTACGGTGTTCTTTCCGTCTAAGTTACGGTGTTGTTGTCTCAGTTACAGCAAACCTGGATCAGAGCTGCCATCAGTCTAAGTTACAGTGTTGTTTCAGTCTAAGTTACGGTGTTGTTTCAGTCTAAGTTACAGTGTTGTTGTCTCAGTTACAGTAAACCTGGATCAGAGCTGCAGTCAGTCTAAGTTACGGTGTTGTTGTCTCAGTTCAGACGCTGGTTCGATCATTTTGAAGTCAATAAAGTGAATATCGGGGGTCATTGGTTTGTTGAGTGTGTGTCCAGGTGATGAACCCCTGTCTTCTTACATTAAGGACCGCCTCCCTGCACATGATCCCTTACTTACTTTGAGTCACTGTAATGAGGCTGTGTGGGAAACTGAACTGATGTCTTTTTCAGGATCAGTTCGATAACTTAGAGAAACACACCAGCTGTGGGATCGACTTCCTGGAGAGATACAGCAAGTTCCTGAGAGAGAGGGCGGACATTGAGCTGAGCTACGCCAAGCAGATCAGGTACCATCTATACCTCCATACGTATAATGTAATATAATGTAATATAATACAATATGATTTAATATAACATAATGTAATATAATGTAATATATTATAATGTTCCACAGCTCCCTCAGTGCTTCTTGACTCAGATGTCCTAACCCTAACCCTTCTTGACTCAGATGTCCTAACCCTAACCCTTCTTGACTCAGATGTCCTAACCCTAACATAGTCGTTTTCAGATATGTTTTCCCTGATTGTCTCCATCCTCCTTTGTTTCGCTCACTTTTCCTCCGGTTTCCATCCAAAACTAGTAACCACCATCTCCATCTGTTCTGTCTCTGTGATGCACTCTGTCCTCTGTCTGTCTCTCACCTGTCTGCCTCTCACCTGTCTGTCTCTCACCTGTCTGCCTCTCACCTGTCTGCCTCTCACCTGTCTGTCTCTCACCTGTCTGTCCGCAGGAGCCTGTCTAAGAAGTACCACCCGAAGAGGAGCAGAGAGGATGAGAGCAGGTCAGTCAACGTGTTTCTTCTTTAATATTTTTATGAATCTAATGTTTGAGATTTCATTCAGAGATATCCAGTTAATACAGAGAATCTGGAGCCACAGCTGTTCTCTGATTGGTTGTTACAGGTACAGTTGCTCTCTGATTGGTTGTTACAGGTACAGCTGCTCTCTGATTGGTTGTTACAGGTACAGCTGCTTTCTGTTTGGTTGTTACAGGTACAGCTGGTGTGTGGCGTTTGCAGCAACTCTCCGGCAGCTGAATGAACTCTCGGTTCAGAGAGAAGAGTTCGCTGAAAACCTGAACACACAGATCGTCTGTGAGCTGACACGATACACACAGGAAGTGAAGACTGAGAGGAAGAATGTGAGAAAACACACACAACACACACACACACACACACACACCACACACACACACACACACACACACACACACACACACACACACACCACACACACAACACACACCCACACACACACACACACACACACACACCACACACAACACATACACACACACACACACACACACACGCACACACACTGGTTAAAACTGGGTCACTAACACACACACACACACACACACACACACACACACACACACACACACACACACACACACACACACACACACACACACACACACACACACACACACACACAGACACACACACACACAGACACACACACACACACCACACACACACACACACACACACACACACACACACACAACACACACACACACACACTTGTTAAAACTGGGTCACTAACACACACTCAGTGTTCAGAGCTGCTGGGTGGAAGTAATGTAAAGCTGAAGAGTGTGTTTGTGTGTGTGTGTGTCTGTTTTGTGTGTGTGTGTATGTGTGTGTGTGTGTGTGATAAGTAGATCTTCACTTTCCACAATAATTCATCCAAAAGCAGCTGACTTAGAAAATAAAGAAATAAAGGCCAATAATATTAATGTCTGAACAGACTGACTGTCTGCAGTGTCCCTGGCCAATAAACCAATACATCCATACAATAAGTGACACATTATGACACAGAGTGACACAGAGTGACACAGTGACAGAGTGACCCTGATTGACGCAGAGTGATGCAGAGTGACGCAGAGTGACACAGAGTGACGCAGAGTGAAGCAGAGTGACGAAGAGTGACACAGAGTGACGCAGAGTGACACAGAGTGACACATTGTGACACAGAGTGACACATTGTGACACAGAGTGACACAGAGTGACACAGAGTGACACATTGTGACACAGAGTGACACAGTGACAGAGAGTGACCCTGATTGACGCAGAGTGACACAGAGTGACACATTGTGACACAGAGTGACACAGAGTGACACAGTGACAGAGAGTGACCCTGATTGACGCAGAGTGACGCAGAGTGACGCAGAGTGACCCTGATTGACACAGAGTGACACAGAGTGACGCAGAATGACACAGAGTGACAGAGTGACGCAGTGACAGAGAGTGACCCTGATTGACGCAGAGTGACGCAGAGTGACGCAGAGTGACCCTGATTGACACAGAGTGACACAGAGTGACGCAGAGTGACACAGAGTGACACAGAGTGACGCAGAGTGACGCAGTGTGTGGAATAACTCTGTCACATGGATTTGTTATTTTCCAGCATTTCCAAGATGGACGGCGTGCACAGCAGCACATTGAGGGCTCCTGGAAACAACTGGAGTCTGTGAGTGTTACCTGTACCTGTGAATATAACCCCGCCCACTCTCTCCTGACTCCTCCTAACAAAATGGACGAGTTTAGACTCCATCCATTAACACAGTAACAGCACGTATCTCATTGTTTACACAGTAATATATGTGTGTGTGTTGTTTACCAGAGTAAGCGCCGGTTTGAGCGCGACTGTAAGGAAGCGGAGCGAGCCCAACAGGTGTCCGACAGAATCGACCTCGACAACAAGACGGACGGAGAGAAGGTGCCTGAACATAAACGTTAATATAAAATAACAGTGGAGCCAATCGATTAAAATGTCATCGCAACAATAGTCTGTGAATAACTATGGTTTATTACACTAATCTTTCTGTCTGTCTGTCTGTCTGTCTGTCTGTCTGTCTGTCTGTCTGTCTGTCTGTCTGTCTGTCTGTCAGCGCTGCTCACTAAAAGTAAGTCCTTTTACACATTTATTTTTTCTAACGATTTAAATTGTTTTAAAGTATTATGAACTCTCCAAGAGACGCTAAGAGTCTCTCTTGTTTTGACTTGTTGATGATGTCCATCAGTGGTGTTGGAAAATGGTCTAAAATATTTTGGATGGGACAACAAAGAACTACCTTCGGCAAAGTGTGGTTGTGTTTTCCCACAGTGTAGCGCCAAGATGCTAACGTTGTGTTTGTTTGCATCCGGTGCATTGACCTCCCCGGCTGCTGTAGTTATCTCATGTGTTCAGTCTGCATTGTTGCTAGGTGTTAGCTTAGCTTGTTTTGTCATTAACTTGTCTCAGGCTCGTCAGACGGCTCAACAGAAAAAACAAGCTGCCGAGGAATCGAGGAAAGATTATGTGACCAGTCTAAACCAGTTCAACCAGGACCAGCACCAGCACTACCACACACTGGTGCCAGTTATATACCAGGTAAACCAGCACTACCACACACTGGTGCCAGTATATACCAGGTAGACCAGCACTACCACACATGGTGCCAGTTATACCAGGTAAACCAGCACTACCACACACTGGTGCCAGTTATATACCAGGTAAACCAGCACTACCACACACTGGTGCCAGTTATATACCAGGTAAACCAGCACTACCACACACTGGTGCCAGTTATATACCAGGTAAACCAGCACTACACACACTGGTGCCAGTTATATACCAGGAACACAGCACTACCACACACTGGTGCCAGTTATATACCAGGAACACCAGCACTACCACACACTGGTGCCAGTTATATACCAGGTAAACCAGCACTACAACACACTGGTGCCAGTTATATACCAGGTAAACCAGCACTACCACACACTGGTGCCAGTTATATACCAGGTAAACCAGCACTACCACACACTGGTGCCAGTTATATACCAGGTAAACCAGCACTACCACACACTGGTGCCAGTTATATACCAGGTAAACCAGCACTACCACACACTGGTGCCAGTTATATACCAGGTAAACCAGCACTACCACACACTGGTGCCAGTTATATACCAGGTAAACCAGCACTACCACACACTGGTGCCAGTTATATACCAGGTAAACCAGCACTACCACACACTGGTGCCAGTTATATACCAGGTAAACCAGCACTACCACACACTGGTGCCAGTTATATACCAGGTAAACCAGCATTACCACACACTGGTGCCAGTTATATACCAGGAAACCAGCACTACCACACACTGGTGCCAGTTATATACCAGGTAAACCAGCACTACACACACTGGTGCCAGTTATATACCAGGTAAACCAGCACTACCACACACTGGTGCCAGTTATATACCAGGTAAACCAGCACTACCACACACTGGTGCCAGTTATATACCAGGTAAACCAGCCACTACCACACACTGGTGCCAGTTTTATACCAGGTAAACCAGCACTACACACACTGGTGCCAGTTATATACCAGGTAAACCAGCACTAACACACTGGTGCCAGTTATATACCAGGTAAACCAGCACTACAACACACTGGTGCCAGTTATATACCAGGTAAACCAGCACTACCACACACTGGTGCCAGTTATATACCAGGTAAACCAGCACTACCACACACTGGTGCCAGTTATATACCAGGTAAACCAGCACTACCACACACTGGTGCCAGTTATATACCAGGTAAACCAGCACTACAACACACTGGTGCCAGTTATATACCAGGAAACCAGCACTACCACACACTGGTGCCAGTTATATACCAGGTAAACCAGCACTACAACACACTGGTGCCAGTTATATACCAGGAACACCAGCACTACCACACACTGGTGCCAGTTATATACCAGGTAAACCAGCACTACAACACACTGGTGCCAGTTATATACAGGTAAACCAGCACTACCACACACTGGTGCCAGTTATACCAGGTAAACCAGCACTACCACACACTGGTGCCAGTTATATACCAGGTAAACCAGCACTACAACACACACTGGTGCCAGTTATATACCAGGAACAAGCACTACAACACACTGCTGCCAGTTATATACCAGGTAAACCAGCACTACAACACACTGGTGCCAGTTATATACCAGGAACACCAGCACTACCACACACTGCTGCCAGTTATATACCAGGTAAACCAGCACTACAACACACTGGTGCCAGTTATATACCAGGTAAACCAGCACTACAACACACTGGTGCCAGTTATATACCAGGAACACCAGCACTACCAAACACTGGTGCCAGTTATATACCAGGTAAAACAGCACTACCACACACTGGTGCCAGTTATATACCAGGAACACCAGCACTACCACACACTGGTGCCAGTTATATACCAGGAACACCGCACTACCAAACACTGGTGCCAGTTATATACCAGGAACCAGCACTACCACACACTGGTGCCAGTTATATACCAGGAACACCGGCACTACCACACACTGGTGCCAGTTATATACCAGGAACACCGGCACTACCAAACACTGGTGCCAGTTATATACCAGGTAAAACAGCACTACAACACACTGGTGCCAGTTATATACCAGGAACACCAGCACTACCAAACACTGGTGCCAGTTATATACCAGGTAAACCAGCACTACCACACACTAGTGCCAGTTATATACCAGGTAAACCAGCACTACCACACACTGGTGCCAGTTATATACCAGGTAAACCAGCACTACCACACACTGGTGCCAGTTATATACCAGGTAAACCAGCACTACACACACTGGTGCCAGTTATATACCAGGTACACCGGCACTACGACACACTGGTGCCAGTTATATACCAGGTAAACCGGCACTACCACACACTGGTGCCAGTTATATACCAGGTAAACCAGCACTACACACACTGGTGCCAGTTATATACCAGGTAAACCAGCACTACAACACACTGGTGCCAGTTATATACCAGGTAAACCAGCACTACAACACACTGGTGCCAGTTATATACCAGGTAAACCAGCACTACCACACACTGGTGCCAGTTATATACCAGGTAAACCAGCACTACAACACACTGGTGCCAGTTATATACCAGGTAAACCAGCACTACACACACTGGTGCCAGTTATATACCAGGTAAACCAGCACTACCACACACTGGTGCCAGTTATATACCAGGTAAACCAGCACTACCACACACTGGTGCCAGTTATATACCAGGTATACCAGCATACCACACACGGGTGCCAGTTATATACCAGGTAAACCAGCACTACCACACACTGGTACCAGATATACCAGGTAAACCAGCACTACCACACACTGGTGCCAGTTATATACCAGGTACACCGGCACTACCACACACTGTGTACCAGTTATATACCAGGTAAACCAGCACTACCACACACTGGTGCCAGTTATATACCAGGTACACCGGCACTACCACACACTGGTACCAGTTATATACCAGGTAAACCAGCACTACCACACACTGGTGCCAGTTATATCAGGTAAACCAGCACTACCACACACTGGTACCAGTTATATACCAGGTAAACCAGCACTACCACACACTGGTACCAGTTATA
>JAAKFY010001069.1:1517690-1554063 GCA_011823955.1 Dissostichus mawsoni
GTGGGAGGTACTGACCATCTGTGGTAGAGAGAGGTACTGATGATCTACCACAGAGGTACTGACCATCTGTGGTAGAGAGAGGTACTGGCCATCTGTGGTAGAGAGAGGTACTGGCCATCTGTGGTAGAGAGAGGTACTGACCATCTGTGGTAGAGAGAGGTACTGAACATCTACCACAGAGGTAATGACCATCTGTGGTAGAGAGAGGTACTGACCATCTGTGGTAGAGAGAGGTACTGACCATCTGTGGTAGAGAGAGGTGCTGAACATCTGTGGTAGAGAGAGGTACTGGCCATCTGTGGAAGAGAGAGGTACTGAACATCTACCACAGAGGTAATGACCATCTGTGGTAGAGAGAGGTACTTACCATCTGTGGTAGAGAGAGGTACTGACCATCTGTCGTAGAGAGAGGTACTTACCATCTGTGGTAGAGAGAGGTACTGACCATCTGTGGTAGAGAGAGGTACTGGCCATCTGTGGTAGAGAGAGGTACTGACCATCTACCACAGAGGTACTGACCATCTGTGGTAGAGAGGTACTTACTATCTGTGGTAGAGAGAGGTACTGACCATCTGTGGTAGAGAGAGGTACTTACCATCTGTGGTAGAGAGAGGTACTGACCATCTGTGGTAGAGAGAGGTACTGACCATCTGTGGTAGAGAGAGGTACTGGCCATCTGTGGTAGAGAGAGGTACTGACCATCTACCACAGAGGTACTGACCATCTGTGGTAGAGAGAGGTACTGACCATCTGTGGGAGGTACTGACCATCTGTGGTAGAGAGAGGTACTGACCATCTTGGTAGAGAGAGGTACTGACCATCTGTGGTAGAGAGAGGTACTGGCCATCTGTGGTAGAGAGAGGTACTGACCATCTACCACAGAGGTACTGACCATCTGTGGTAGAGAGAGGTACTGACCATCTGTGGGAGGCACTGACCATCTGTGGTAGAGAGACGTACTGACCATCTGTGGGAGGTACTGACCATCTGTGGTAGAGAGAGGTACTGACCATCTGTGGTAGAGAGAGGTACTGACCATCTGTGGGAGGTACTGACCATCTGTGGTAGAGAGAGGTACTGATGATCTACCACAGAGGTACTGACCATCTGTGGTAGAGAGAGGTACTGACCATCTGTGGGAGGTACTGACCATCTGTGGTAGAGAGAGGCACTGATGATCTACCACAGAGGTACTGACCATCTGTGGTAGAGAGGTACAGAGAGGTACTGACCATCTGTGGTAGAAAGAGGTACTGACCATCTACCACAGAGGTACTGACCATATGTGGTAGAGAGAGGTACTGACCATCTACCACAGAGGTACTGACCATCTGTGGTAGACAGAGGTACTGACCATATGTGGTAGAGAGAGGTACTGACCATCTGTGGTAGAGAGAGGTACTGATCATCTGTGGTTACCCGATATCAGAGGTGGCTCTAGACTTTTTCGCTGCCCGTCATTTTGATGGACAGGATCGTAACATTTCCGTCAAAATCCATTATTACCCGTCGGTCTACTCTGTACACAACTCTGACGGGGGGGCGGAGAGAGAGAGAGAGAGCACGCTCATGAACTGTCAACGGAGGAGGGGGAAGGGACGCACGCCCACTGCACCTCGCTGGAGCGCACACAGCGTAAAGCAAAAAACTCACAGACATTTCAATTAATTGTACGGCAAAGTTAGGTTTGGAAACGGTATCATTCCTTTTTGGCGGGCATGCATAACACGGCATAACACGGAGCCTCGCTGCGGGAAGCTTTGGCGCTGTTCCGAGTTTGTTCTAATCTGACTGCTTTCAGATGTTTCCGTCATTGTTAAAAAAAATCCGTCATAGACTGAAAATATTTGGTTAACGCGACCTCTGCCCGATATGTAGCGCGAGTTGTCCGACATGTTGGACAGCTATGTACGGCAACCCAAACAGGACATTTGATGTTCGTAATCAAAAGTGCATCGTTATCCGACCCTTGCAGAGAAACTCCAAAGCTGGGAAAGACCTTCGAGATTTAGCAATAATTGTCATATAAGAAAAATACTGATCTAATAACAGAGTTTAGTTCTTGAATCAACTTTTTATTTTATGTCAGTTCCCTTTTCCAGGAATGTCAATGCAGTCCAGTTGCCCCCAACCACCGGTCCACAGACTGGTACTGGTCCGGTGGTCATTTGGTACCGGGCCGAACAGAAAAATTTAATAAATAATGAAAGATGTAATATTTTGAAAAGTGAGAAGATACATCTGTCTCAGTCATGTGATGCTTCATAAAGGAAGCTAGCAGCAGGTGGCCTTAAAGTGTGTTTCAGACAACCCTCTGCAGGACAGGGGATCCTGAGGTCGCCAGGAAGAAAACCCTGCTTACATTTCCAATGTGGACTGGACATAAGAGACATACTCAGGTGTCATTGTCTCCATTAGCCCTAAATTAGACCAGCTCGTTGCAGAACCTCAAGCTCAGGGCTCCCACACCTTCTGCACTTCATATTTTTTTTATGCCGGTCATATCATTTTATTTTTGTCATATTCATCCCCTGACCGCTTGAAGGCCGGCCCGTGAATATATTGTCTAACATGAAACCGGTCCATGGCCCAAAAAAAGTTTAAAATCTTAAACGGTTTGTTTCTCTGTTCTCAGTCCGGACGGCAGCTACACTGAAGACAACAGCGCTGAGCTTCACTTCAAGTCCCGCAGCTCCGAGTTCGATGATGACTTCGATGATGAAGAACCATTACCGAGCATCGGCACCTGCAAGTCCCTCTACCCGTTTCAAGGTACAGTAGATCAGAACTAGCCTCAGTACAGGAGCTGTGCAGGTACACAGTGAGGTCTCCTGTCTGCAGGGTCAGGAGACCACTGATGCCCCTAGGGTACAGGACTTTTGTTCTGAGACCCAAGAGTGAGTCAGGACATGTCGTCAGGAACAAAAAAAAGAAGAGAGAGAAACGAGAAAAGTAAGGGACAGAAGACGACCCAGGTCATGAACACATTGTACCTGGGTCATTAACACACTTTACCCGGGTCATTAACACACTATACCCAGGTCATTAACACACTGTACCTGGGTCATTAACACACTATACCCAGGTCATTAACACACTGTACCTGGGTCATTAACACACTTTACCCGGGTCATTAACACACTGTACCCGGGTCATTAACACACTTTACCCGGGTCATTAACACACTGTACCCGGGTCATTAACACACTTTACCCGGGTCATTAACACACTGTACCCGGGTCATTAACACACTTTACCCGGGTCATTAACACACTATACCCAGGTCATTAACACACTGTACCTGGGTCATTAACACACTATACCCAGGTCATTAACACACTGTACCTGGGTCATTAACACACTATACCCAGGTCATTAACACACTGTACCTGGGTCATTAACACACTTTACCCGGGTCATTAACACACTGTACCCGGGTCATTAACACACTTTACCCGGGTCATTAACACACTGTACCCGGGTCATTAACACACTGTACCCGGGTCATTAACACACTGTACCCGGGTCATTAACATAATATACCCGGGTCATTAACACACTGTACCCGGGTCATTAACACACTTTACCCGGGTCATTAACACACTGTACCCGGGTCATTAACACACTTTACCCGGGTCATTAACACACTGTACCCGGGTCATTAACACACTGTACCTGGGTCATTAACACACTGTACCCGGGTCATTAACCACTTTACCCGGGTCATTAACACACTGTACCTGGGTCATTAACACACTTTACCCGGGTCATTAACACACTGTACCCGGGTCATTAACACACTGTACCTGGGTCATTAACACACTTTACCCGGGTCATTAACACACTGTACCCGGGTCATTAACACACTGTACCTGGGTCATTAACACACTTTACCCGGGTCATTAACACACTGTACCCGGGTCATTACACAATATACCTGGGTCATTAACACACTGTACCCGGGTCATTAACACACTGTACCCGGGTCATTAACACACTGTACCCGGGTCATTAACACACTGTACCCGGGTCATTAACACACTTTACCCGGGTCATTACCACACTGTACCCGGGTCATTAACACACTTTACCCGGGTCATTAACACACTGTACCCGGGTCATTAACACACTGTACCCGGGTCATTAACACACTTTACCCGGGTCATTAACACACTTTACCCGGGTCATTAACAAACTGTACCCGGGTCATTAACACAATATACCTGGGTCATTAACACACTGCACCGGGTCATTAACACACTGTACCCGGGTCATTAACACACTGTACCCGGGTCATTAACACACTGTACCCAGGTCATTAACACACTGTACCGGGTCATTAACACACTGTACCTGGGTCATTAACACACTGCACCCGGGTCATTAACACACTGTACCCGGGTCATTAACACACTGTACCCGGGTCATTAACACACTGTACCCAGGTCATTAACACACTGTACCCGGGTCATTAACACACTGTACGCGGGTCATTAAACACACTATACCTGGGTCATGTCGTGTCTGTATTCATGCTGTGATTGATCTGCTGCAGGTCAGAATGAAGGCACTCTGTCGATGGTGGAGGGGGAACTACTTTCTGTTGTGGAAGAAGACAAAGGTGACGGCTGGACAAGAGTACGGAGGAACCTGGAGGAGGAGGGATATGTCCCCACCTCCTACATCAAAGTCTTCCTGGAAAGCAGCGCCAAAGGTGCCATGACATACATATGACCTTAATACCACCTTAATATGACCTGTATTACCTTAATACCTTAATATAACCTGTATTACCTTAATATGACCTTAATATGACCCCTACGTGACCTTTACATGAACCTGAAACCTTAAACGGACCTCTACATGACCTCTGAATGTCATCACGTCTATTGCCATGGTTACAGCAGCAGCCCTTCTGGTAAAGCCTCTCACAGTTAAGCCCCACCCACACCGTCAGTGTCAGACAGAGGCAGCCAATAATTTCAAGCAGATGGCGGGACTTCCTGTTCTACTGCTGGTACATGAGGCAGGCGTTTAATTAATTAATTAAGATGGAGAATAACGACTTGAACCCGATCTGAATCTCATCTCAGTCGGTCCTCTGGTTCTACCTGTCTCGTGCTCGTGTATAAAATATTAAACCCTCCTTATCTTTGGTGTTAAACCCAGGAAGCTTCATTATCCATACTCATGAATTCAGCAGTGAGACTGCAGGCAGATGTATGTCTCACTCTACGATTTCTAACATATCTACCTGTCTGTCTCTCTGTCTTTCCTTATCTATCTGTCTCTCTACCTGTCTTTCTCTCTCTCTCTACCTGTCTCTCTGTCTGTGTCCTCTAGGCTTTGTGCAGAGTAGTCGGCTAGTCTAGCCAGTGAGGACGTCCCGCCACAGGAAGTGATGTAAAGGCAAGGTAACGGCTTTTCATTGGACAGTTAACCTCTGAGATATGTGAGCCAATCAGAGGACAGACTGCTGTCAGTACCTGATGGAGGACTGCGACATCAGCAGGAATTAGACAGATCCCAGAAACAGGTCAAAGACCAGAGATTAGACAGACCCACCTTAATCATTACTCATCATCAGCTCAGATTTTATATTAGTTTGTTTAAATGTGTAACAGAGCTGCAGCATGCAGTACTTTTGTGTTGGTCCCTGAAGGCAGCATCTCCCTGGTCCAATGGGCTTTCTCCATGTGGTTTTGGATAATTGCAGAAAATAATCTGTGTGAAACAAACGTTTATGATACTTACAGTTTAGATCAGCAGGATAATCTCCACATATTAACAGCACTTTAAGATTTCTGAAAAAAGCTAACTTTAGGATATAAAGGAACCACAGCACGGTCACATGACTTCACGTCAGCACCGCTAAGCTAAAGGTGGCTAATGTTGGGCTATAAAGGAACTACAGCACGGTCACATGACTTCACGTCAGCACCGCTAAGCTAAAGGTGGCTAATGTTGGGCTATAAAGGAACTACAGCACGGTCACATGACTTCACGTCACCACCTAAGCTAAAGGTGGCTAATGTTGGGCTATAAAGGAACTACAGCACGGTCATATGACTTCACGTCACCACCGCTAAGCTAAAGGAGGCTAATGTTGGGCTATAAAGGAACTACAGCACGGTCACATGACTTCACGTCACCACCGCTAAGCTAAAGGAGGCTAATGTTGAGCTATAAAGGAACTACAGCACGGTCACATGACTTCACGTCACCACCGCTAAGCTAAAGGAGGCTAATGTTGAGCTATAAAGGAACTACAGCACGGTCACATGACTTCACGTCACCACCGCTAAGCTAAAGGGCTAATGTTGGGTTATAAAGGAACTACAGCACGGTCACATGACTTCACGTCACCACCGCTAAGCTAAAGGAGGCTAATGTTGAGCTATAAAGGAACTACAGCACGGTCACATGACTTCACGTCACCACCGCTAAGCTAAAGGAGGCTAATGTTGGGCTATAAAGGAACTACAGCACGGTCACATGACTTCACACGTCACCACGCTAAGCTAAAGGCGGCTAATGTTGGGCTATAAAGGAAATACAGCACGGTCACATGACTTCACGTCACCACCGCTAAGCTAAAGGAGGCTAATGCTGGGCTATAAAGGAACTACAGCACGGTCCACATGACTTCACGTCACCACCGCTAAGCTAAAAGGCTAATGCTGGGCTATAAAGGAACTACAGCATGGTCACTATGACTTCACCCTATCACCAGTGGGGTATTTACTGACGTATTTTATGTGGTAGAACAGAACGTTTAAGCCTCTTCAGCTTGTGTTAACCACAGACCTTATTTCAGGATAACAACCAAAACACATTCAGAAACCATTGACTTCCAACAGGAAGGGATTACCTGCTGACTCTTGGCAGGGTTTTGGGACTCATTCCTGCAGAATGTAAAACACCATTAACGTTTAGTTGAAAGGATTCTTATTCACAAACAGCAGAAAACTCTGATTAAATACTAACTTTTTATCTCGTTGTGTTTCAGTTTCTGATTCACTCCTAACTGACATGAGATCAGTTTCACCTTTGGAATTCAAACTGAGAAATCTAATGTAAAAAAATGTTAGTAAAACTGTGTTATTGATCAAACATTATGGAGGATGCTTCCTCCGAATAAAGGACTAAAGGATCTGTGTGTGATCTGAGGCTTCTGTAGAAACGCTATCAACTCCTTCTCTAGAGATTTCATTTTTTATTGTGTAAATAAATCCTATGCTGCACAGGTGTACCCCGCCCCTGTATATCTGCTGACATTAGCCCCGCCCCCTGTATATCTGCTGAAATTAGCCCTGCCCCCTGTATACCTGCAAACATTAGCCCCGCCCCCTGTATACCTACAACATTAGCCCCTCCCCCTGCATACCTACAAACATTAGCTCCGCCCCTTATGCTAACATTAGCCCTGCCCCACTAACAGCATGTAATAACCGCGCCCCCACATAAGCATGTAATACCACGCCCCCACATTAATTGCGTGTGATAGCCCCTCCCACACATTAATTGCGTGTGTTAGCCCCCCTCTATAACTCCTTACATTAGCCCTGCCCCTGTATGCTAACATTACCCCCAACGCACACTAACAAGCATGTATCAGCCCACCCCCACATAAAGAGGGTGTTAGCCCCCGCCCCCACATAAAGAGGGTTTTAGCCTGCCCCCACATGAAGAGGATGTTAGCGCCGCCCCCACACAAGAGGTTCATGGCAAGCCCCCACATAAAGAGGGTGTTATCCCCGCCCCCACATAAAGATGATGTTAGCCCCGCCCCCACATCAAGAGGGTGTTAGCCCCGCCCCACATAAAGAGTTTGTTAGCCCCACCCCCCATAAAGAGGGTGTTAGCCCGCCCCCACAAAGAGGTTCATGGCCCGCCCCCACACAAAGAGGTTAATGGCCCGTCCCCACATAAAGATGATGTTAGCCCCGCCCCCACATAAAGAGGGTGTTAGCCCCGCCCCCACATAAAGAGTTTGTTAGCCCCACCCCCACATAAAGAGGGTGTTAGCCCCGCCCCCACACAAAGAGGTTCATGGCCCGCCCCCACACAAAGAGGTTAATGGCCCGTCCCCACATAAAGAGGATGTTAGCCCCACCCCCTGCTTGTTGTTAAATATTTTCTGTGATATTGAGGAGTTACTGATTTTTATTTGGACGTGAGACTGCTGATCATGCTTTTCTACAACTTCCTGTATGTTAACCTTTCAAAATAAAGTACGCTATGAATGAAACGGGTTAGTTATTTTGATAATTTCTCCCTCAGATTTCTTCACCAGAACATCAGATAAAGGCTCTTTATGACATCACTATGTGCACCAGCAGGAGCTACTGGGACGGCTGTGGGAACAATAAAGGATTTCTGATCATGTGTCGTTTAATGAAAATGTGTTATTCCTTCACAATAATACAATACTGATTTATGAAGAACATCCTTCAATGTTCATCATTATTATTATTATTATTATCATCATAATTATTATTATATCAGTGTTATAACATGAGATGCTTTAAGACATTATTCATTATTATTCATTATTCTCACTTCTGTCTTCCTGTGACAAAATGTTCCTCATTTCTGCTGAAACCAACAGACTGAGTGTGAAACTCACACACACACACACACGCACACACACACACACCACACACACACACACACACACCACACACACACACACACACACACACACACACACACAGACACAGACACAGACACAGACACAGACACAGACACACACACACACACACACACACACACACACGTTTCCATGACGACGACCTGAGATGAAATGATTAATTTAGGGACATTTTCTCGCCCATCTGCCTGTGTGTGTTCAGAGAGAGGAAGGGGGGGGGGGCTGCTTGGTGCTAACAGGGTTTCTGCTTACAGACCATCAAGACAGCGTACTACCAACCCATACCATTACTCTAACCAGTACCATTCATACTAACCAGTACCATTTATACTAACCAGTACCATTCATACTAACCAGTACCATTTATACTAACCAGTACCATTTATACTAACCAGGACCATTTATACTAACCAGTACCATTCATACTAACCAGTACCATTTATATAACCAGTACCATTATACTAACCAGTACCATTCATACTAACCAGGACCATTTATACTAACCAGTATTATATACTAACCAGTACCATTCATACTAACCAGGACCATTTATAACCAGTACCATTTATACTAACCAGGACCATTTATAAAACCAGTACCATTTATACTAACCAGGACCATTTATACTAACCAGGACGATTTATACTAACCAGTACCATTTATACTAACCAGGACCATTTATACTAACCAGTACCATTTATACTAACCAGGACCATTTATACTAACCAGTACCATTTATACTAACCAGTACCATTTATACTAACCAGTACCATTATACTAACCAGGACCATTACTAACCAGGACCATTATACTAACCAGGACCATTCATACTAACCAGTACCATTATACTAACCAGTACCATTCATACTAACCAGTACCATTATACTAACCAGGACCATTCATACTAACCAGTACCATTATACTAACCAGTACCATTCATACTAACCAGTACCATTCATACTAACCAGTACCATTTATACTAACCAGTACCATTTATACTAACCAGTACCATTCATACTAACCAGTACCATTATACTAACCAGTACCATTAATACTAACCAGTACCATTATACTAACCAGTACCATTCATACTAACCAGTACCATTCATAATAACCAGTACCATTTATACTAACCAGTACCATTTATACTAACCAGTACCATTCATACTAACCAGGACCATCTTTACTTTCGTCTTGTTGTTATTTCTTAATCCTTGTGGGACATTCAACGCATTTCATGAAGACTAACCTGGAATCAGCTTCATACCGCTGTGGTGACATCAGCTGCTGTGAAGACGCTGGGTGACCATCCTCACACACACACACACACACACAACACACACACACACACACACACACACACACACACACACACACACCACACTCACACTCACACTCACACTCACACTCACACTCACACTCACATACACACACCAGAGAAGAAAGACAGACAGGAGGGGGGAGGAGGAAGAGCAGGAAGAAGCATATACAACAGACTGTGAGCGGATAGCCTTGAGATAGCTGCTTAGCAGATAGGCTGGTTACAGAGACTGGGTACAGATAGGCTGGTTACAGAGACTGGGTACAGATAGCCTGGTTACAGATAGCCTGGTTACAGATAGACTGTTACAGAGACTGGTTACAGATAGACTGGGTACAGATAGCCTGGGTACAGATAGCCTGGTTAGAGATAGACTGGGTACAGATAGCCTGGTTACAGATAGACTGGTTACAGATAGACTGGGTACAGACAGACTGGTTACAGATAGCCTGGGTACAGATAGCCTGGTTAAAGATAGCCTTGTTAAAGACAGCCTGGGTACAGATAGCCTGGTTAAAGATAGCCTGGGTACAGATAGCCTGGTGGAGGTGACGGAGGATGGAGTCGGAGGAGAGCCTGCTGAATGTGTTCGTGCTGCTGTTCGGATCTCTGCTCACCGTGGTGAGTACCTTCCTATTTATAGCTGCACCGTCCTGCATTCATATTATATATACTCATATCATTCATAGTATATACTCGTATACTATATATCAAGTATATATACTCATATACTATATCATTCATAGTATATATACTCATATACTACATCATTCATAGTATATATACTCATATACTATATCATTCATAGTATATATACTCATATACTATATCATATAGTATAATTATACTCTACTGTGTGTGTCATTACACTATATTATAATTATATATCTATATTTACAGTCTTTATTTTTTTATTTATGCATTATTTGTATATTTCTAAATGTTTTCAGTCCAGAGTTATTAATGTTAAATAATTGATGAAAAAAGAACATTTATTTTAATATGTTTTTCTCGTGAAACAAAGTCCTCGTATTGCTAACCTCACCGTCAATCCCAGCATGCACCTCTGCACCCCCTGTGTGGGAAGTGAGTGATGTAATGTCCGGTACAGCACGCCCCAGTGGCTCGTTGAATACTCAACATTTTGTGGTTATTGTAATAGAAACATAATGTCTGCTGGTACCATTATTGAAGAAACATGCATCCAGAGAATTAGCCTTTCTTGAGTGAGGTAGTGTTAGGGTTAGGGTTAGGGCACAAGTCCATACGTTAGGGTTAGGGCACAAGTCCATACGTTAGGGTTAGGGCACAGTCCATACGTTGGGGTTAGGGCACAAGTCCATACGTTAGGGTTAGGGCACAAGTCCATACGTTAGGGTTAGGGCACAAGTCCATACGTTAGGGTTAGGGTACATGTCCATACGTTAGGGTTAGGGCACAAGTCCATACGTTAGGGTTAGGGTACATGTCCATACGTTAGGGTTAGGGTACATGTACATACGTTAGGGTTAGGGTACATGTCCATACGTTAGGGTTAGGGCACAAGTCCATACGTTAGGGTTAGGGTACATGTCCATACGTTAGGGTTAGGGCACAAGTCCATACGTTAGGGTTAGGGCACAAGTCCATACGTTAGGGTTAGGGTACATGTCCATACGTTAGGGTTAGGGCACAAGTCCATACGTTAGGGTTAGGGTACATGTCCATACGTTAGGGTTAGGGCACATGTCCATACGTTAGGGTTAGGGCACAAGTCCATACGTTGGGGTTAGGGTACATGTCCATACGTTAGGGTTAGGGCACAAGTCCATACGTTAGGGTTAGGGTACATGTCCATACGTTAGGGTTAGGGCACATGTCCATACGTTAGGGTTAGGGCACAAGTCCATACGTTGGGGTTAGGGTACATGTCCATACGTTGGGGTTAGGGTACATGTCCATACGTTAGGGTTAGGGCACATGTCCATATGTTAAGGTTAGGGTACACGTGCATACGTTAGGGTTAGGATACATGTCCATAGGTTAGGGTTAGGGCACATGTCCATATGTTAAGGTTAGGGTACACATGCATACGTTAGGGTTAGGATACATGTCCATAGGTTAGGGTTAGGGCACATGTCCATATGTTAAGGTTAGGGTACATGTCCATACGTTAGGGTTAGGGCACATGTCCATATGTTAAGGTTAGGGTACATGTCCATACGTTGGGGTTAGGGTACATGTCCATACGTTGGGGTTAGGGTACATGTCCATACGTTGGGGTTAGGGTACATGTCCATACGTTGGGGTTAGGGTACATGTCCATACGTTGGGGTTAGGGTACATGTCCATACGTTAGGGTTAGGGCACATGTCCATATGTTAAGGTTAGGGTACATGTCCATACGTTGGGGTTAGGGTACATGTCCATACGTTGGGGTTAGGGTACATGTCCATACGTTGGGGTTAGGGTACATGTCCATACCTTGGGGTTAGGGTACATGTCCATACGTTGGGGTTAGGGCACATGTCCATATGTAAGGTTAGGGCACATGTCCATATGTTAAGGTTAGGGTACATGTCCATACGTTGGGGTTAGGGTACATGTCCATACGTTGGGGTTAGGGTACATGTCCATACGTTAGGGTTAGGGTACATGTCCATACGTTAGGGTTAGGGCACATGTCCATACGTTAGGGTTAGGGCACAAGTCCATACGTTGGGGTTAGGGTACATGTCCATACGTTGGGGTTAGGGTACATGTCCATACGTTAGGGTTAGGGCACATGTCCATATGTTAAGGTTAGGGTACACGTGCATACGTTAGGGTTAGGATACATTTCCATAGGTTAGGGTTAGGGTACATGTCCATATGTTAAGGTTAGGGTACATGTCCATACGTTAGGGTTAGGGCACATGTCCATATGTTAAGGTTAGGGTACACGTGCATATGTTAGGGTTAGGATACATGTCCATAGGTTAGGGTTAGGGCACATGTCCATATGTTAAGGTTAGGGTACACATGCATACGTTAGGGTTAGGATACATGTCCATAGGTTAGGGTTAGGGCACATGTCCATATGTTAAGGTTAGGGTACATGTCCATACGTTAGGGTTAGGGCACATGTCCATATGTTAAGGTTAGGGTACATGTCCATACGTTGGGGTTAGGGTACATGTCCATACGTTGGGGTTAGGGTACATGTCCATACGTTGGGGTTAGGGTACATGTCCATACGTTGGGGTTAGGGTACATGTCCATACGTTGGGGTTAGGGTACATGTCCATACGTTAGGGTTAGGGCACATGTCCATATGTTAAGGTTAGGGTACATGTCCATACGTTGGGGTTAGGGTACATGTCCATACGTTGGGGTTAGGGTACATGTCCATACGTTGGGGTTAGGGTACATGTCCATACGTTGGGGTTAGGGTACATGTCCATACGTTGGGGTTAGGGTACATGTCCATACGTTGGGGTTAGGGTACATGTCCATACGTTGGGGTTAGGGTACATGTCCATACGTTGGGGTTAGGGTACATGTCCATACGTTGGGGTTAGGGTATATGTCGATACATTTCCATTTCTACAGCCATGAATAAACAACTTAGGGTTAGGGTTAAATATTGCTTGTTTAATCTGATTTGTGGTGCTGAGTGTTGGACTGAAAAAGGAAGATAGAAACATAAGTCATATTTAACATACATTTAACACATCCTTGGAATTGGACACCTATGAAACACATTTATTACATAATTGCTCTCTTCCTCCATCTCATACTTTAAGATTGTGTGTGAATATCTGTCTGCATTCAGAATGTCAAAGCTCTCCAATGACTTTCTGTCTATCAACGACTCTTCTTTAAAATCCAGCTTGTCCTTGTGTTTTGTTGATGAATTAATTCCACTTGATGTTAGCTCTGCAGTGAATCAATGCCCTCTGATGAACAGGTGGGACCCTCAGCCCCGGAGGAGGGCTGGCAGGTTTACAGCTCAGCTCAGGACCCTGAAGGCCGATGTGTGTGTACTGTGGTCGCTCCCCAGAACACCGTCTGCTCCCGGGACGCCCGGACCAAGCAGCTGCGCCTCCTGCTGGACAAGGTATTACATTACATCGCACTTAGCTGAGGCTTCCATCCAAAGTGACTTACAATAAGTGAAATTAACCATAAAGATTCAACTCAGGACGACAACAACAACAGAGCTGCATGTTGACTACAAACAAGCAGTACCACTGTAAGGGTCGCTGCATCAGGAACACGCTAAAGGGCTTTTTATTTTTCATTATTCTCCAAGGTATAAACCTAATGACACTACTGCTGATACAGATATTACTTATAATACTACTGATAATACTACTGCAGATATTACTTACAATACTACTTATAATACTACTAGAGATATTACTTACAATACTACTACAAATATAACATATAATATTAATGATAATACAACTACTGATATTACTTATAATACTAATGATAATACTACTACTGATATTACTTATAATCAGAGGTGGGGGACTCGAGTCACGTGACTTGACTCGAGTCAGACTCGAGTTGCATATTTTTGGACTCGAGACTTGCTTGACTAACATTGATAAAAGACTTGACTTGACTTTGACTTGGTATTCATGAATAGAGACTTGACTTGAGACAGATGACTCGAAAGGACTTTACTTTTTAAAATTAAATATTTGCATTTGTTTGGTATTGTAGGGAGCCCCTAAAGGGCAATGAAAAAAAAAAGATACTGTATCTCGTTTGCACGAGAAAGTTACCGGAGCACGAAGAAGGAAGTGGAGCACACAGGAGACAGCCATTTCATTGCAGACTGTTATGTTTATGTTGGGAAGTGGCAGTGCATACATTATTTTAGATATATTTCGAACTCGGACTCTCATTCACTTCATGAAATGTCTACAGCACCAGGAGGCAGCGGGACGTGTAACTCCGCCTCTGAGAAGAGCGGCACCAGCGCGCAAAGAGCTGTGCTTTTTACGCAACGCCTTCACTGTGTTTACTTTCATTAGAACAGCTAAAGAGCGACCGCAGGCTGCTACGCTTTAACCACACACACCTCTACACACACACACACACACACACACCTCTACACACACACTCTACACACACACACACTCTACACACACACACACACTACACACCTCTACACACACCTCTACACACACCTCTACACACATCGAACTGCCAGATTAATCCCCCTATTACTTGTTTTATGAAGGAGATGTCTGGTCACTAAGGCGCATGATGTGTGTGTGTTTGTGCTCAGCTCTGCTCTGTGTGTGTGTGTTCGGTGTGTTTGTGTGTGTCGACAACGGCATTTGTACACAAACACACACACATATCATGCGCCCTGGTACACTATTCCGTTGTATTGTCTTTGTTGCAGTATTTCTTTGTGCACAGACACAGTTAAGAAAACAATGACACAGTGTCGTATGGGAGCACCTTAGAGAGGAGACATGCTGTGACCCTGCTGAAGGGGAGCCAGGGCAGGAGGCTTAACATGTTGATGTAAAATATTTGTGGTGTACTCCTGATATTTGTGGTGTACTCCTGATATTTGTGGTGTACTCCTGTTATCACTTTAGAGCCCTTTAGAACTTATAGGGTTATCATTTCAGAGCCCCACTCTCCATCGCTGTTTATGTTGAAAATAAAACTAAACTTTTCATAACCACAACATTTTAACTGATTTAAATGCGGAAACTGGGGTTATTCATCAGAATTTCGTATGACTTGACTTGTGACTTGCTTGACCTGAGCAATGACTTGACTTGACTTGCTTGACTCTCACCACAGTGACTTGGGACTTGCTTGAGACTTGTAGGTTAAGACTTGAGACTTTCTCATGACTTGCACATGTATGACTTACTCCAACCTCTGCTTATAATACTAATGATAATACTGCTACTGATATTACTAATGATAATACTACAAATATTACTTATAATACTACTACAAATATTACTTATTATACTACGACAAAACACAGGCAGCTAACAAGCAGCAATGGAGTTAAGGTTACCGGCATAATTTAATGATATGGTTAATACCGTATAGCGCAACTAAATAAATGAGATGTTACAGGTGCAAACATACCTTTATCTTTTGAGCGTCTCTTGTTCTTTCCTTTTCTTTCTAAACTGGGCACCTGATGCCTTGTGCCTTTTTTTCTCCATCACCGTAGGTAATAATTTTCGACCCAATAATCAATGCATAGCGTACCCCTCCCCCAACACTGTCAACAGGTCAAGACTATACTAATTTGCCGTAGTCAGTTTTTAAATAATTCTTTATTGTTTCATACAACCCAGGCCAGGAAGAAAAGATATCTGCAAAAATATGTATATTGTATGAATGAATTTTGTGGCATTTCGTGGCGTGAGATTAATTTGACTAACTGCAGTATTACTTTATCAACATCGAAAGTGTTTATTTGATAGAGATAGTGTACCCGCCGCCGCCCTCTCTCTCCTCCATAGTGAGGCGACCTGAGATCCCCCCGCCCTTCTTTCAGTGCGAGACCTTCCATTCCAGCTGCCTGCTATCATAAGGGCGGCCGCGCCCCCTTCGAACCACAACCACAACAACAATACACGATATAAAATTACGTGCAAATTGACGATAAAAAAATACTTTTCATTGCGCTTGTGCCCCAGTCAAAATGCCACCCTGGGCAACCGCCCATGTCGCCCATATCAATATCCGCCACTGGTTGGTGTCATCCCTAAATTAGTAGTACCAGCAAGAGGAGTATTGGTAGTATTGTTAGTAGAAGTAGTAGTAGTAGTAGTAGTGGTAGTAGTAGTAGTGGTAGTAGTGTGAGTATTGTGTAGTAGAAGTAGTAATATAGTTTGTGTTGTGTTCCAGGTTCAGAATATGAGTCAGTCCATTGAGGTTCTGGACCGGCGGACTCAGAGAGATCTGCAGTTTGTGGAGAAAATGGAGGTTCAGCTGAAGGGTCTGGAAACCAAATTCCAACAGGTGGAGGACGGACACGAGAGCAACTGGGCCAAACAGTACCAGGTACCCTAACCCAAAACCCCAGAGCCATACAATACCAGGTACCCTAACCCAGGGGTTCCCAAAGTGGAGGAGACCCCGAGTGGGGGTTGTGAGATGATTACAAAATAAAAATAGAAAATAAAAAAAATTAATACTTTTTTTTAATCAATTTTTGTATTTATTATTATTAATAATAACGTGTGCAGATATTTTTCAGGGGCGGACTGGCCATCTGTATAATTTCCCCGCAGCGAGGCTCCCCCCTTTGACAATCCACTAGCGCAGTGTTTCTCAAACCTTTTCATACCAAGGACACTTCACCAATAAAAAAACACTCACGGACCACCTGACTCCACACATATCCAGAAACAACAGGCCTGCTTACCACTCCAACAGCTTATAACAAAGTACAGCCTAATAATGACAGCTGAACCTTCTCTGCATCGCCTCGTTCACACATTAAATCAACAATACAAATACAACTACAGATTATATCAGCATTTAGTTCAAATGCGATTTAAAATGCTCTCAGGTTTTACACCTCTTATGAAATGTAGACTGCATTTATTACGGAGTTTATGTCCAACAGACTCTCAGATCGTTGGCTACTGAGAGAAATGCAGAACACACCGCATGCAGTACGACACAAACCTCCGCTGTGGATTTTCAAAACAGAATACAGTAAAACTATGGTCGCAGGCCCAAGTCTAACTCTCTGAGGCCTGCATGCTCTGCCCCAAGAACAGCCTCTGATCATCAACAGACTTCATGCAACGCTTCATCGGATGCATATATTAGATAATAATCTCTATCTCACTCCTAACCTCTGAATCTACTTCCAGCATGGATACATGTTCATCAAAGACATCCATTGTTTGTTTTATTTTGTTTGTTTTATATGCTTCTTGAAATCCTAAAAAACACATCGTTTTTCTAGAACAGATTACAAATCGCCTGAAAATGCTACAAACAAGTGGCAACATGTGTGACGAAACTTAAGCTCGCTCCATTGCGGAGATATTCCCGCGAGAGTGCGGCAAACTTAAATTAATTCAAGTCGCCAGTCTCTGGCACTGTTATTTTGGGGGTCGCGGGCTGAAAAGTTTGGGAACCCCTGCCCTAACCAATAACCCCGGGCCAAACAGTACCATGTACCCTAAACCAAAACCCCGGGAACACAGTACAAGGTACCCTAACCAAAAACCCAAGAGCCATACAGTACCAGGTACCCTAACCCAAACCCCCAGAGCAATACAGTACCAGGTACCCTAACCAATAACCCTGTGCCATACAGTACCAGGCACCCTAACCCAAAACCCCAGAGCCATACAGTACCAGGTACCCTAACCAATAACCCCGGGCCAAACAGTACCATGTACCCTAACCCAAAACCCCGGCAACACAGTACCAGGTACCCTAACCTAGAACGCCAGAGCCATACAGTACCAGGTACCCTAACCAATAACCCCGGGCCACGCAGTACCAGGTACCCTAACCCAAAACCCCAGAGCCATACAGTACCAGGTACCCTAACCTAAAACCCAAGAGCCATACAGTACCAGGTACCCTAACCCAAACCCCAGAGCAATACAGTACCAGGTACCCTAACCAATAACCCTGTGCCATACAGTACCAGGCACCCTAACCCAAAACCCCAGGGCCATATAGTACCAGGTACCCTAACCCCGGGCCAAACAGCACCATAGTCAGGGGGCCAATCCTGAAAAGTGCTTCCGTTAACACTTTTGCTGCCATGTTTGGGTAGAAGCTGTCAACATATTTTTTTGGTAAGAGGGGACCTATGTAAGATGTTCTAGGGTGGTTGACAAGTTTGAAAAATTATTTTGTGACTTTTAAACGCCATTTCAGGCCAATTTTTCAGATTGCCTGCTCAAAATGACATGCCCACAATAAATATAGAATATCTCCCCAATCACAAGGGCCATATAGATAATCCTGGTATCAAAAGAAAGGTGACAGCAGTGGGATAGCTGCAGAAGTGTCAGAATGTAAATGGATGTTACTGTGTCAGAGAAAATAGAGCTAGACCATTGAAAAAAGTCAAAAATTCAATTTCCGCCTAAAAGAAAACATGTTTTTAGAGTGAATATCAGCTTGGAAACATGAGATAGTAGCCCAAATAATTTAGGAATCATGATTCCAATGTATGCTAGGTACTCTTGCCAAGTTAGAGCACAGTAATTTCATACAGTGCAATACTACACAGGTTTGAATAATGTAATGTCCAAGCGGAAATCTATATGATTCTCGAGGTGACCTTTCGTGCTAATGCTTTTTGACTTTTTAATGTTGTATTTTGACAATACACTTGGATACCATGATAAGACAAAATATTTTGTGGATTACTGAGGATCATCTTCCCAGTAATGGAACCATTGTATGTATACAAAATATTACATAAAACATTAAATAAAAACTAAAACAATAAAATGAATCCAGTGTTAGGGTCGGAAGGAACCAGAGCAACTCAGGGGTTAGGCATGTTCAAGCCAACAGGCGTGTTTATTTGGAAGAGGGAGGGAAATTTATAGACGAGGTATAGTCAAGGCAGTGTGGGACACTAGAATCCTGGTGTCTACGAGGATGAGGACAGGCCAAGGGCACAGGAGACACTGAGAAGGAAAGAGACACAAGGTCAGAATGGCACAACAACTGGATGCACAGCAAGGTAGTAAACTTGGTAAGTCTAGAATCTCAGGTACATACCGTTAGGACCTAGAAGGCACTTCAGACTCAATGTTTGCTGGTTACAGACGGCGATCTGTATGCCCCTGCGCCCTCAGTACACCGTCTGATGTGGAGGGCTGAGCATTGCACACTGAAGATCTCGTTGTTGATGTGCTTTTTTCTGGCGGACGCACCACAACATCCAGATCAAGATCGGTTTCTTCACCGTTAGTCTCTTGAATGTCATTGGAGTTCATGCACCACGCTGCACGAGCACATCCACACGCCCCACTGCAATACAGTCCTCTTCTGCGACAGAGACACTGTCTGGTACTGCACTGACTTCCACTTTCCTTGCATCCACACACTGTCAGCTGTACGCATGTGGATTGTACAGGTTCCTTGGTAAGAAGCATGGGGACCAGCATACCATTCATCATCTGCCAACCACAATTGATTGGTGAGGGCAGTTGTGGATGTGTCACTAGTGACTGTTTCCAAACCTTCGTTTGGTAGTGGGCCCTCTTGAGGTGCATTGACAATGCATCTTCTGTTGGTGGTAATGTATCAACATTGGCTTTAAGTTTTCGAAAGAGAGCGCAGCGAACTTCTTGTATCGAGTTGCTGGTTGACTTAAGGTCATAGAGCTTACATACAAACTGTTCTGCCAAGGATAGGGAAGTGGTACTTGGTACTTCATCCTCACCAAAGTTGTGGAGAAGATGCGGGTACTGCTGGAACACTTTCCATGCTGTCCTTTTTCCAATTCCGGTGAACTGGCTCGTAGTATCACATCCAGTGATGGCATGAAATGCCAACAGACCATCGAGCATCTCATTTGGTAGTGTGATTTGATGGACTTTGATGTAGCGTGGTTTCTTAGCTGTTCCTGCTTTCATCCAAACTTCTTGGCTTAGTTGGTTTGCAAATACAAGTAGTAGCAGCAACACATCTGTGTCTCGGCACTGAATGATGAGCCTCTGAAACCCTTTCATTGTTGCATCAGCTGCATGTAGTAGTATGCGTGTATCCGCTTCTTCATGTGTAGCTTGTAGGGGAGATACATCAATCCCAGCTGCTGACGTGACTTTTTCAGGATCCTCAAACCCTCCACTGATAACAATTTCCTCATCATAAAGCTGCACATGATTCTCAAGCTCAGTTGATAGGAAATGGGTAAGGTTGGCTTTGTTTTCATCCATTTCAATGAAGCTATTCCAGTTAGCAGGTAGCTTTACATCTCTACTCACAATTGTGCGAACCTTTCGCTGAGTAGTGCTGCGTTTTGTTCTTGTTCCACTCTTGATGGAGTTTTGTTGGTACCGATCAAACACTATATCCACTCTGGTGACGTTCCCATGTAGATTAGATGCAACTCTCTGTGTGAACACATCTGCATATTCCCCGAAGGTTGATGCATTGTGAGGTTTTCCCATGGCTCTTACTAAGGCCATTCCATCAATGATGGTGCATGTTCTCATAACAGATGGACTGAGCTCTGTTTCCTTTGCACCAGCTTGTAGTATGGTGGCTAAGTCAGCTTTGTTTGTAGGCCTGAGCACTGAATCTGTTGTGGCAAGTGACAGGGGGACTGCACAAAGTTCTTTTTGGAGAAGCTCATCCATGTTGACCTCTCTGCCACTCTCCATGGATACAATGATGCGGCGAAAAATATCCCTGTCAGGCTTCACACACTTGGATCTGAGTTGTTCAAGCTTGGTATCTGTGCTGTATAGGCTTGAGAATGTTTTCGGTTTTCTCTTGGTGAGACTGGCGTGGAAGTCTGTGTTCGTTGTGCCCAGTCGGTTTTTCACCAACTCAGTGATAGTTTTTTTGCCAGACTCTGCAGCATGTGTAAGGTCATTCAGTATCTCTTCTGAGGCAACATCACCAGTTGTCAGGGACACTAAATCATACATATGCTCTTGTTGGAAGACGTTGTATCTCTGGAACTGATCAACAAGTTGAATGACATCGTGATTATCCCTCTTGATTCTTGATTGAAGGCAGTCTTTGTGCGTCTCCTCATCATCGTCGTCATCATGTGTCAGTCCAAACAGGGATCTGGTATCCTCTGCCAAGGATGCACGTTCATTGTAGGTGATGGACCAACGGTTTCTTGCTGGATCATTTCTAGTGATGCCTATCAATCCTCCAGCAACCTTTCCCGTTTTATTGATGTGTTCAAGGCGAAGGTCGAAAGGCACCTCGTTGAAGCTGTGTTTGGTCTCCTTGGCTACAAAATCACCATCTAGGAAGCCCTGGTAGACCTCTGGTGCTGTCTGTGCCAGCTGTTCCATGTCTGCTATGAACACAGCACCCCATCTTGTGTAATGGGTGTGATCATACGCAGCAAACCAAGGCATCATGCTCTTGAAGGCTGACATGTACAGGTTCCAATCACCACATCTCAGTGCCCGGGTGAACGCAAGGAGAATAGACACAAGGTCCATGTACTGTCTCCAGAAGGTAAAGGTTGGCTTGTCTTCATTGGCCTTGTCAAACTGTACAAGGAGATCTTGAATCTCCCCAACTTTCAGCACAAGTTCCTCATAGCATGCTGAAGCTGCTTCCATTTCTCCACTTCCTATGTGCCCAGACAGTGCATCTGCCAACTCTAAGCAACTGTTGTCGATTGTGCAGTCATTATCTTCCATCCATTGCAGAAAGCTTGGCCACAATATTCTCCAAAGTGCTTCAAAGGTTAGCTTGTGTGCACGGGCTACACGGTTCCATCCCTTTCCCTTCATGATGTTTTCAGCTGTGTTCTTTCCAAACACACCACTTTCCTCAAGGATGTCTCTCAGTCCAGAATCAGCAAGATGCTGGCCAATGACCTTTGAAAAGTTCATTTGCACATGAAAGCCACCCAGGAGAATAACAATATTCTCGCACTCTTTTTGGTGATGCCACTGAAGCATCTTTGCTTTGCAGTAGAGCTGCTCATCAAAGGTTATGACTGTGTACCTTTGGCCCAGCTGTGTAGTCATTTTGTGGCAGTTTTGTAACACCGTCCAGATTGTGTCATAGTCATGTGCTGGAGAATTTATGATAGGCATCATTCCAGCTACTGTTTTTTGGTGATCTGATTTTGACATAAGCTGGTTGAATCCACTCCAAGATGAAACAACTTCCGAGTTCTGTTGTCTGCACAGAATCCAGGCAAGATCCTGGTTCTTTGATTGCTTAGTTAGTTGCGTGTCTGCATCATACATTTCTGGTGTAACTGGCCCATGGAATTTTGGAGGGGGCTTCTGTGATTCCATTTTAGCATCCTTGAGCTCAAACATCCCTGGTGGAATTGAGAGTGACTTTGCTCTGTTTTACCATTGGTTGATTTTTTTTTAATCAATAGTTAAGATCATACTTTCACAGGAGATATATTGAGGGATAATATTACAAAATTGTTAGAAATTACAGAGCAAATTGTCACTAATTTGGTAGCATTGTGAAAAAAGGTCCGATTTTACCACTTACAATGATACAATGATTAAATGACCAAAAAAATCATTTTCAAAGATGTCAACATAGCTAGGCCATAAAGGTTAAACATGAATACTGGATAGGTTGACAGCTTCTACCCAAAAGCGATTACTTAAGTTGCAATATCAGTGTTGGCCCCCTGACTACCAGGTACCCTAACCCAGAACCCCAGAGCCATACAGAACCAGGTACTCTAACCCAAAACCCCAGAGCCATACAGTACCAGGTACCCTAACCCAAAACCCTAGAGCCATACAGTATCAGGTACCCTAACCCCGGGCCACACAGTACTAGGTTTACATTTTACGATAATTTGAAACCTTTGAGGTGTGTTAATGTAAACGAGCACTTCCTTCTTGTAATTTAACTAATATCCCTGTCAATTAGTTATTAACCCAAACACATGCTCATTGGTCCATTAGATCACAGCGGATCTTAGATTCGAAAAATCAGAAGAGGTTTAATGGTACCCTAAATGATCCCAGCATGCACCGCATCATGAGCTTTATGAAAACAATAACATTTGAAATATGCACAAGTGCCTAACACTTGACATTTCTTTAATTGTATGGAACTAACTGAAGTGATGGATTGTTGTATCTGTCCTTCATTAATGTACGTGTTGACGCTGCGGCTCTGCTAACACACCGCTCCAGCTATGCTATGTTATGCCATGCTATAACCCAAACCCTTTTGTTGCAGTGAACTATGGGAACATTTACAATGAATGGAGAGTTAACCAACAGTTATTGATCTCCTGTTTGTCCATCAGTCCATCAAAGCTAAGATGGAGGAGTTACGTCCCCTCATCCCGGTCCTGGAGGCCTACAAGGCGGACGCTCTGCTGGTGCGACAGTTTAAGGAGGAGGCGGCGAACGTGACGGAGCTGCTGGGATCGCTGCAGGAGCAGCTGGGAGGTGTTGACTACCAGGAAGTCCACAGCCGAGTCCTAGACCTGGAGGAGCGGCTGAGGGCCTGCATGCAGAGGCTGGGTAAGCAAACACAATACAACCAACAGACCAAAACCCTTCTTCTGGGTAGCTCAGCTGGGTGAGTCCAACAAACTGGGCAGTCCGAACCGCAGCGGTCCAGTCCAATCCAGGACCCTTCGCAGGTCATCCCTGCTCTCCTGCCTGACTCTCAACATCCTGTATTCAGTAACAGTGATCTCTCAGGAGTCTTTCTCCAGTGTTTCTGAGTCATTACTTTTTCATCATAATCATCTCGGTTTTAGTAAATCATTAGTGCATCATGAATTTCTAATAAACGTGTTGCTTACGAGAACACATCAGTGTGTGCAGCTGTTCATGCGTCCTGTTGCTTTTCAGCCTGCGGGAAGCTGACAGGAATTTCTGAGCCAGTCACAATCAAGACGTCTGGATCCAGGTTCGGATCGTGGATGACTGACCCGCTGGCTGCAGCTGGAGACAACAGAGTGAGTCCCATCTACAACACAATGTCACAACAACAACAACAACACAACGTCACAACAACAACAACACATCGTCACAACAACAACACAACGTCACAAAAAAAACAACACAACGTCAACAACACATTGTCACGACAACAACAACAACACAATATCACGACAACAACAACACAACGTCAACAACACAATGTCATACAAAAACAACACAGTGTCACGACATCAACAGCACAACGTCACAACAAAACACAACATCACGAAAAAAACAACACAACGTCAACAACACATTGTCACGACAACAACAACAACACAATATCACAACAACAACAACACAACGTCAACAACACAATGTCATACAAAAACAACACAGTGTCACGACAACAACAACACAATGTCATGACAACAACACCACAGTGTCACGACAACAACAACACAATGTCACGACAACAACAACACAACGTCAACATGTTATTTTTGAAAGTGTAGACGTCAGCACTCTCAAATGTCACTGGTGAAGTGGCAGTTACAGTGGCTTCACATTCAGGCTTTCCCTCCTTCTGTTTGTGGGGACTCACAGCTCCTTATTTAGTACTTGGTTCCTGGAGACACTCACACTTGATGAAATCCATTTAGTTAAGTGTAGTGTGGTTAGTGTGTTATGATGCATGTGCTCATTTATCTACCCAAAGGAGGGAAATCGCAGCCTGGAAACTAAATAGAGTCCTTTCTCATTTCACTAATTCCCCTCCTCGACTCCCCTCCTCAACTCCTTTCCTCGTGTCTTAGTCCCGCCCACAGGAGATGCGAGCGGAGGAGTCGAGGAGGGGAACCGAGGAGAGAGGAGGGGAAGCAGCAGGCGGTTAGAGAAATGAGAACTCCTCTCCTCTGAGCGGTCATTTTAAAGAGACGTCCATTAATGATGACAGGAGGCTCAGCAGCCCTCTGTCTGATGGACAGATGTGTTCATGATGACAGGAGGCTCAGCAGCCCTCTGTCTGATGGACAGATGTGTTCATGATGACAGGAGGCACAGCAGCCCTCTGTCTGATGGACAGATGTGTTCATGATGACAGGAGGCTCAGCAGCCCTCTGTCTGATGGACAGATGTGTTCATGATGACAGGAGGCACAGCAGCCCTCTGTCTGATGGACAGATGTGTTCATGAGGACAGGAGGCTCAGCAGCCCTCTGTCTGATGGACAGATGTGTTCATGATGACAGGAGGCTCAGCAGCCCTCTGTCTGATGGACAGATGTGTTCATGATGACAGGAGGCTCAGCAGCCCTCTGTCTGATGGACAGATGTGTTCATGAGGACAGGAGGCTCAGCAGCCCTCTGTCTGATGGACAGATGTGTTCATGATGACAGGAGGCTCAGCAGCCCTCTGTCTGATGGACTGATGTGTTCATGATGACAGGAGGCTCAGCAGCCCTCTGTCTGATGGACAGATGTGTTCATGATGACAGGAGGCTCAGCAGCCCTCTGTCTGATGGACTGATGTGTTCATGATGACAGGAGGCTCAGCAGCCCTCTGTCTGATGGACTGATGTGTTCATGATGACAGGAGGCTCAGCAGCCCTCTGTCTGATGGACAGATGTGTTCATGATGACAGGAGGCACAGCAGCCCTCTGTCTGATGGACAGATGTGTTCATGATGACAGGAGGCACAGCAGCCCTCTGTCTGACGGACAGATGTGTTCCTGATGACAGGAGGCTCAGCAGCCCTCTGTCTGATGGACAGATGTGTTCATGATGACAGGAGGCTCAGCAGCCCTCTGTCTGATGGACAGATGTGTTAATGATGACAGGAGGCTCAGCAGCCCTCTGTCTGATGGACAGATGTGTTCATGATGACAGGAGGCTCAGCAGCCCTCTGTCTGATGGACAGATGTGTTCATGATGACTTATAGATTTATTTGATTCATTCACAGTGCGGTATAATGAGACAATAACAGGCTACAGATGAGGACACACACACACACACACATATATATATATAGGTATATATATTTATATAAATATATCAATTTCAGAATCAAAAAAGTTTGAGAGCACTCTCATAATAACGTAACACTATCAGAGACTGGATATATCCCCCCCCTCTCTGGTCACTACAATGAGGAAATTCAATTCCAAAAGTTTTATTTACAAGTATTAAAAGTAAGCATAGGACACCAAACTAACTGAGACCTGTCTGTCCGCCGCATCCACACACACACACACACACACACACACACACACACACACACACACACACACACACACACACACACACACACACAACACACACACACACACACACACACACACACACACCAACCCACACACACACACTGTACCACATGCACCTACAGCACCTAACGCATATAATATAATCAGGATACAGCCGTTGGGTATTTATTTTGTGAAGCACTCTTAGAAAAATATCGACTCTTTGTTTGTAGATATCTACTAAACTAAAGCAAACAAAGAGAGTCGGCCTGTTATACTGAGTGATATATATGATACACCCTGCTCTGCTTTCTGCTGGACCTCCAGCTGTTCTCTCTGGAAACACTGCTCTGCTTTCTGCTGGACCTCCAGCTGTTCTCTCTGGAGACACTGCTCTGCTTTCTGCTGGACCTCCAGCTGTTCTCTCTGGAAACACTGCTCTGCTTTCTGCTGGACCTCCAGCTGTTCTCTCTGGAAACACTGCTCTGCTTTCTGCTGGACCTCCAGCTGTTCTCTCTGGAAACACTGCTCTGCTTTCTGCTGGACCTCCAGCTGTTCTCTCTGGAAACACTGCTCTGCTTTCTGCTGGACCTCCAGCTGTTCTCTCTGGAAACACCTCTCTGCTTTCTGCTGGACCTCCAGCTGTTCTCTCTGGAAACACTGCTCTGCTTTCTGCTGGACCTCCAGCTGTTCTCTCTGGAAACACTGCTCTGCTTTCTGCTGGACCTCCAGCTGTTCTCTCTGTAAACACTGCTCTGCTTTCTGCTGGACCTCCAGCTGTTCTCTCTGGAAACACTGCTCTGCTTTCTGCTGGACCTCCCAGCTGTTCTCACTGTAAACACTGCTCTGCTTTCTGCTGGACCTCCAGCTGTTCTCTCTGGAAACACTGCTCTGCTTCTGCTGGACCTCCAGCTGTTCTCTCTGGAAACACTGCTCTGCTTTCTGCTGGACCTCCAGCTGTTCTCTCTGTAAACACTGCTCTGCTTTCTGCTGGACCTCCAGCTGTCTCACTGGAAACACTGCTCTGCTTTCTGCTGGACCTCCAGCTGTTCTCTCTGGAAACACTGCTCTGCTTTCTGCTGGACCTCCAGCTGTTCTCACTGGAAACACTGCTCTGCTTTCTGCTGGACCTCCAGCTGTTCTCTCTGGAAACACTCTCTGCTTTCTGCTGGACCTCCAGCTGTTCTCTCTGTAAACCCTGCTCTGCTTTCTGCTGGACCTCCAGCTGTTCTCTCTGTAAACCCTGCTCTGCTTTCTGCTGGACCTCCAGCTGTTCTCTCTGGAAACACTGCTCTGCTTTCTGCTGGACCTCCAGCTGTTCTCTCTGGAAACACTGCTCTGCTTTCTGCTGGACCTCCCAGCTGTTCTCACTGAAACACTGCTCTGCTTTCTGCTGGACCTCCAGCAGTTCTCTCTGGAAACACTGCTCTGCTTTCTGCTGGACCTCCAGCTGTTCTCTCTGGAAACACTGCTCTGCTTTCTGCTGGACCTCCAGCTGTTCTCTCTGGAAACACTGCTCTGCTTTCTGCTGGACCTCCAGCTGTTCTCACTGTAAACATCGCGTCGCGATTAAAGCAGTTACTAAAATAATATCCAGGGGATGCATGCAGAGCTGTGATTTGCTGAGATAAGTCCGACCGTGCGTCACGCCTCTTTGTAACATCTCTGTTCCCGGAAATACATCCGCGGAGGAACCATCAGTGTATCCTCGGTTATAGCTCCTCCAGAGAGCCTCCTCTCTCTCCTCTCCTCTCTCTCCTCTCCTCTCTCCTCGGTTATAGCTCCTCCAGAGAGCCTCCTTGATGCTCGATCCTCGGTCCTCGATGTGCATTTAGAGAAATGAGATGTCCTTCAACATGGCGCGCTGAAATCCTTTTCCGGGTCACTACCGGAGGACCGAGGAGTCGAGGAGGGAAATTAGAGAATTGAGAAAGGCCCAATGTCACGACAATAACAACACAATGTCACAACAACTAAACGAACAACAACAAAACACATTGTCACAACAAAAAAAACGTCACGACAATAACAACACAATGTCACAACAACAACAACAACACAATGTCACGACAACAACAACACAATCTCACAATAACAACACAACATCATCCAGCTGCGAGTATGTCCACATGCTGGACGGTTGCAGAACACTGAATACTGATAGGAGAGTTGATCTGTTGGTATTTGGGTCTACTTTAATGAAATACACCATTCAGGTGCATTGTGGGAAATGTAGGATGCAATGGTTTAGGAGTATCTGCTGCTTGGATTTAAATCGTGGTTTGTTGTGTAGACAGACTAAGGTACTGTTTTCCCATAGTGGATATGCATATTATATCATATTATATTATATATGATATAATATTAAATCATAGTATAGTAAATATGAAATCATAATATATATATATATTTAAATCATAATCAATATGAAATCATAATATATAAATATGAAATCAGTATATAAAATATGAAATCATAATATATTAAATATTAAGTCATAAAACCTTTCTCTGGTTTGGTTTCTTCCGTAGTGTGGTACATGGACGGTTATCACAACAACCGCTTCGTCCGGGAGTACCCCTCGATGTACGACTTCATGACGACAGATAACTTCACGTCGCACCGCCTGCCTCACCCGTGGTCAGGGACCGGCCAGGTGGTGTACAACGGCTCCATCTACTTCAACAAGTTCCAGAGTCACACCATCATCAAGTTTGACTTTAGCACATCGCTCATCAGCCGCTCCCGGCAGCTTGACTTTGCCGGCTACAACACATGTACCATTATGCCTGGGGGGGGCACTCTGACATCGACCTCATGGTGGATGAAGGGGGGCTCTGGGCCGTCTACGCCACTAACCAGAACGCCGGAAACATCGTCCTCAGCCAGTTGAACCCAAACACTCTGCAGATCGTCCGCAGCTGGACCACCAACCATCCTAAACGCAGCGCCGGGGAGGCCTTCATGATCTGCGGGATGCTGTACGTCACTAACGGGTATTCAGGAGGAACCAAAGTGTACTACGCCTACTCCACCAACTCCTCCACCTACGAGTACATCGACATTCCTCTGACAAACAAATACAGTCATCTGTCCATGCTGGACTACAACCCGCGAGACAGAGCACTGTACGCCTGGAACAACGGCCACCAAGTCCTTTACAATGTCACGCTGCACCACATCATACAGTAACCACAATAACACAGGAACACATCTGTTACGTTCCCTCCTAAACTAGGGGTACAAAGGGAAGTAACAAAATATAAAAATAAGCGGGAGAGAAATACGAGAGAGGAAACTGAGTTGGCAAAATTAGTAGATAATGTTTAATTGTAGAAAAAAAAAAGAAGAGGAATCACCAGCCAATTCACAGTAACACACACAGGACCAAATCATACTGTAACTAACACATGACTACATCATACAGTAACTAAAACAGGACACATCATACAGTAACTAACACATGACTACATCATACTGTAACTAACACATGACTTCATCATACTGTAACTAACACAGGAACACACACAGGACCAAATCATACTGTAACTAACACAGGAACACATCATACAGTAACTAACACAGGAACACACACAGGAACACATCATACTGTAACTAACACATGACTTCATCATACTGTAACTAACACAGGAACACATACAGTAACTAACACAGGAACACATCATACAGTAACTAACACAGGAACACTCACGGAACACATCATACTGTAACTAACACAGGAAACACTCACAGGAACACATCATACTGTAACTAACACATGACTACATCATACTGTAACTAACACAGGAACACATCATACTGTAACTAACACAGGAACACATCATACTGTAACTAACACAGGAACACTCACAGGAACACATCATACTGTAACTAACACAGGAACACATCATAAGTAACTAACACAGTAACACATCATACTGTAACTAACACAGGAACACATCATACAGTAACTAACACAGTAACACATCATACTGTAACTAACACAGGAACACTCACAGGAACACTCATACTGTAACTAACACATGACTACATCATACTGTAACTAACACAGTAACACATCATACTGTAACTAACACAGGAAACACATCATACTGTAAACTAACACAGGAACACATCATACAGTAACTAACACAGGAACACTCACAGGAAACACATCATACAGTAAACTAACACAGAACACATCATACAGTAACTAACACAGGAACACATATATAGTAACTAACACAGGAACACATCATACAGTAACTAACACAGGAACACTCACAGGAACACATCATACAGTAACTAACACAGGAACACATCATACAGTAACTAACACAGGAACACTCACAGGAACACATCATACAGTAACTAACACAGAACACATCATACAGTAACTAACACAGTAACACATCATACTGTAACTAACACAGAACACATCATACAGTAACTAACACAGAACACATCATAGTAACAACACAGGACACTCACAGGAACACATCATACGTAACTAACACAGACACATCATACAGTAACTAACACAGGAAACACCATACTGTAACTAACACAGGAACACTCACAGGAACACATCATACAGTAATAACACAGAACACATCATACAGTAACTAACACAGGAACACATCATACAGTAACTAACACAGGAAACATTATATAGTAACTAACACAGGAACACATCATATAGTAACTAACACAGGAAACATCATACAGTAACTAACACAGGAACCTCATCACAGTAACTAACACAGGAACTCATACAGTAAATAACACAGGAACATCATACAGTAACTAACACAGGACACATCATACAGTAACTAACACAGGACCACATCATACAGTAACTAACACAGGACACATCATACAGTAACTAACACAGGAACACATCATACAGTAACTAACACAGGAACACATCATACAGTAACTAACACAGGACCAATCATACAGTAACTAACACAGGAACACATCATACAGTAACTAACACAGGAACACATCATACAGTAACTAACACAGGAACACATCATACAGTAACTAACACAGGAACACATCATACAGTAACTAACACAGGAACACATCATACAGTAACTAACACAGGAACACATCATACAGTAACTAACACAGGACACATCATACAGTAACTAACACAGGAACACATCATACAGTAACTAACACAGGAACACTTCTACAGTAACTAACACAGGAACACATCATACAGTAACTAACACAGGAACAATACAGTAACAACACAGGAACACTTCATACAGTAACTAACACAGGAACACATCATACAGTAACTAACACAGGACACATCATACAGTAACTAACACAGGACCACATCATACAGTAACTAACACAGGACCACATCATACAGTAACTACACAGGACACATCATACAGTAACTAACACAGGAACACTTCATACAGTAACTAACACAGGAACACATCATACAGTAACTAACACAGGAACACTCATACTGTAACTAACACAGGAACACATCATACAGTAACTAACACAGGACACATCATACAGTAACTAACACAGGAACACATCTACAGTAACTAACACAGGACACACATACAGTAACTAACACAGGAACACATCATACAGTAACTAACACAGGACACATCATACAGTAACTAACACAGGAACACATCATACAGTAACTAACACAGGAACACTTCATACAGTAACTAACACAGGAACACATCATACAGTAACTAACACAGGAACACATCATACAGTAACTAACACAGGAACACATCATACAGTAACTAACACAGGAACACTTCATATAGTCACTAACACAGGAACACATCATACAGTAACTAACACAGGAACATCATACAGTAACTAACACAGGACTACATCATACGTAACTAACACAGGAACACTCATATAGTCACTAACACAGGAACACATCATACAGTAACTAACACAGGACTACATCATACAGTAACTAACACAGGACTACATCATACAGTCACTAACACAGGAACACATCATACAGTAAAACACAGGACTACATCATACAGTAACTAACAGAGGAACACATCATACAGTAACTAACACAGGAACACATCATACAGTAACTAACACAGGAACACATCATACAGTAACTAACACAGGACACATCATACAGTAAAACAGAGGAACACATCATACAGTAACACACACAGGAACACATCATACGTAACTAACACAGGACCAATCATATAGTCACTAACAGAGGAACACATCATACAGTAACACCACAGGAACACATCATACAGTAACTAACACAGGACACATCATACAGTAACTAACACAGGAACATTCATATAGTCACTAACACAGGAACACATCATACAGTAACTAACACAGGACACATCATACAGTAACTAACACAGGAACACATCATACAGTAACTAACACAGGAACACTCATACAGTAACTAACACAGGAACACATCATACAGTAACTAACACAGGAACACATCATACAGTAACTAACACAGGACTACATCATACAGTAACTAACACAGGAACACATCATACAGTAACTAACACAGGAACACTTCATACAGTAACTAACACAGGAACATCATACAGTAACTAACACAGGACTACATCATACAGTAACTAACACAGGACTACATCATACAGTAACTAACAGAGGAACAATCATACAGTAACTAACACAGGAACACATCATACAGTAACTAACACAGGATACATCATACAGTAACTAACACAGGAACACTTCATATAGTCACTAACACAGGAACACATCATACAGTAACTAACACAGGAACACATCATACAGTAACTAACACAGGACTACATCATACAGTCACTAACACAGGAACACATCATACAGTAACTAACACAGGACACATCATACAGTAACTAACACAGGAACAATCATACAGTAACAACACAGGAACACATCATACAGTAACTAACACAGGAACAATCACACAGTAACTAACACAGGAACACATCATACAGTAACTAACACAGGAACACATCATACAGTAACTAACACAGGAACACATCATACAGTAACTAACACAGGAACACATCATACAGTAACTAACACAGGAACACATCATACAGTAACTAACACAGGAACACATCATACAGTAACTAACACAGGAACACATCATACAGTAACTAACACAGGAACACTCATACAGTAACTAACACAGGAACACATCATACAGTAACTAACACAGGAACACATCATACAGTAACAACACAGGAACACATCATACAGTAACTAACACAGGAACACATCATACAGTAACTAACACAGGAACACATCATACAGTAACACACACAGGAACACACATACAGTAACTAACACAGGACACATCATACAGTAACTAACACAGGACCACATCATACAGTAATAACACAGGAACACCCAAGAACTAGAACCTGCCAACTGCTACTACATTAATAAAAAGGCCACGCTACACCTTACTCTAAAACACGTCACATTGTGGAAATCAGACCCAATATTTATCTTCTGATAGATTCTAAAGGGTAGCAGTATCTCCTTCTTCCACTTCGGATGCTAAGCTAGCAGTTTCCCCCTGCTTCCACTTTTTGTGCTAAGCTAGCTTAGCATTTCCCTTTTTAATGGCAATCTAGGCTAGCAGTTTCCCTCTGCTTCTTTGTGCTAAACTAGCTTAGGATTTCCCTGTGCTTTATGCTAAGCTGTAGGCTAAACATACCAATAATATTTTATTGCCTAATGGAGTCAGCTCGATTTAATAATCATCTCGGACGAATAATAGTCATGGACACGATACAAGGAAGCAACATTTAACAATACATTACACCTGAAGAGAACCTCGAGATAACTCTGGAGCGTTTCTGAAAATCTTCTGAGATCTTTTGCTTCTTTCTTGAAATGATTTGATTCAGGCTTTTTAGGTAGTGAGTCATATGTGACACAAATGCACGGAGACAAACACAGAGAAATGAAACACTGTCCTTCACAAAAGAGACACTGTCCTTCACAAAAAGAGACACTGTCCTTAACAAAAAAGAGACACTGTCCTTCACAATAAGAGACACTGTCCTTCACAATAAGAGACACTGCCCTTCACAATAGAGACACTGCCCTTCACAAAAAGAGACATGGAGATCTTTTGATTTTATTATGTGAATAATACTTCACATTTTGATGATGTTTTTTTCTGAGGGTGATGTTTTCTGACTTTGTGAATTCAGACCCACCATTTTTATTCTGAAGTAATAATAATAAAAATAATAATTATAATATCTTTTCTTACTGTTGTTAATTATACAGAGACACATGTTTATTACAGTCTCTCTTTTCCAATTATTTGCTTTTTTTTATCAGCACAGCTAACCCAACACCTTTCTTTGGAGTCGCATAACACTCAAAGCATTCTGGGAAATGTAGTCCATTAGCAGGCCACTCCTGGACCGCTGTTTTATTTACATGTTGTGTTTTTCTTCAGATTCACATGGTTTATGGTGTTTGTGTTTCTCTCAGTGATGACGTGTGGAAGAAACAGCGGTGATGGTTGTATTGACTGCATGTGATGTGAATGTAAAACTTTAACAGCTGATGTGTTTTGGATTTCAATCACCTTATTTATCTTTTTTAGATTTTTCACAAAAGTGAAATAAAGAAACACTTAACAAACTTTACAGCCTAGTTTTCCTGTGTGTGTTTGTGTTTGAGAGGATGTCACTGTAAATTACCAAAATTAAATTAAACAAACCCTAACTCACCAGCTCCAAACAACACATTACATCACATGTTACTTGTTAGTCGCTTTTATCCAAAGAGACTTACATACTCAATAATGTGGACAATCCCCACAGGAGCACTTTGGGGTGAAGTGTCTCAGGGACACAACGACATGCTGACTGCAGTGGGGTTTGAACCTGAGCTCCCTTGATCCAACACCAACGCACTAGATCATACCCACATGCCTCCTTAAACAGCACTTAACAGCTGAAACCTGGCCAAACCAGCGCAAATTAGTCCAAAAACAGGAAGGGGACAGAGGTGAAGTGGCACGACGTGTCTACGTCAGTGCACCCCTAGGTTAAGGGGCTTTACCACTAGGAGTGGAGTTTAAAATGTGAATATCTGGCGCGACGAGATGGGCATCCATATAGGACCTGGAATGTTTCACATTTCTCTAATTTCCCTCCTCGACTCCTATTCTCGTGTCTTAGTCCCGCCCACAGGAGATGCGAGCGGAAGAGTCGAGGAGGGGAAACCGAGGAGAGAGGAGTCGAGGAGGGGAACCGAGGAGAGAGGAGGGGAAGCAGCAGGCGGTTAGAGAAATGAGAACTCCTCTCTCTGAGCGGTCATTTTAAAGAGACGTCTATTAATGATGACAGGAGGCACAGCAGCCCTCTGTCTGATGGACAGATGTGTTCATGATGACAGGAGGCTCAGCAGCCGTCTGTCTGATGGACAGATGTGTTCATGATGACAGGAGGCTCAGCAGCCCTCTGTCTGATGGACAGATGTGTTCATGATGACAGGAGGATCAGCAGCCTCTGTCTGATGGACAGATGTCTTCATGATGACAGGA
>JAAKFY010001069.1:1555063-1614421 GCA_011823955.1 Dissostichus mawsoni
AAGAGTCTAGTACTAGGAGTCTAGTACCAGGAGTCTAGTACTAGGAGTCTAGTACTAAGAGTCTAGTACTAGGAGTCTAGTACTAAGAGTCTAGTACCAGGAGTCTAGTACTAAGAGTCTAGTACTAGGAGTCTAGTACTAAGAGTCTAGTACCAGGAGTCTAGTACTAGGAGTCTAGTACTAAGAGTCTAGTACTAGGAGTCTAGTACTAAGAGTCTAGTACCAGGAGTCTAGTACTAAGAGTCTAGTACTAGGAGTCTAGTACCAGGAGTCTAGTACTAGGAGTCTAGTACTAAGAGTCTAGTACTAGGAGTCTAGTACTAAGAGTCTAGTACCAGGAGTCTAGTACTAAGAGTCTAGTACCAGGAGTCTAGTACTAAGAGTCTAGTACCAGGAGTCTAGTACTAAGAGTCTAGTACTAGGAGTCTAGTACTAAGAGTCTAGTACCAGGAGTCTAGTACTAAGAGTCTAGTACTAGGAGTCTAGTACTAAGAGTCTAGTACCAGGAGTCTAGTACTAAGAGTCTAGTACTAGGAGTCTAGTACCAGGAGTCTAGTACTAGGAGTCTAGTACTAGGAGTCTAGTACCAGGAGTCTAGTACTAGGAGCAGTGGGCAGCTATTGTACAGCAATGGGAGTGGGGGTGGGGGGGTTGTCCTGTGCCTTGCTCAAGGTCACCACGGCAGGGCAGGAGGTGAACTGGGACCTCTCCAAGTAGCAGTCCACACTCCATATGTAGGTCTGTTCAGGGACTTGAACCGGCGACCCTACGGCTCCCAGTCCAAGCCCCTACTGAGCCACTGCCGGAGATTTCCGTTCTTGCGGAGGGTCCGCCACATTAAGGTCTGTTCCAAACCAACCAGTGTGGAGGGGGAGTGGCTTATCAAGCCCTCCAGCAGAGAGTCTGCATCACCTGACTTCACCTGATCCTTCATCTATTGCAGTCTGTCCGTCCTGGGAGAGGGATCCTTCATCTATTGCTGTCTGTCCGTCCTGGGAGAGGGACCCTCATCTATTACTGTCTGTCCGCCTGGGAGAGGGATCCTTCATCTTTACTGTCTGTCGTCCTGGGAGAGGGATCCTTCATCTATTGCTGTCTGTCCGTCCTGGGAGAGGGATCCCTCATCTATTACTGCTGTCCGTCCTGGGAGAGGATCCTTCATCTATTACTGTCTGTCCGTCCTGGGAGAGGGATCCTCATCTATTGCAGTCTGTCCGTCCTGGGAGAGGGATCCTTCATCTATTACTGTCTGTCCGTCCTGGGAGAGGGATCTTCATCTATTACTGTCTGTCCGTCCTGGGAGAGGGATCCTTCATCTATTACTGTCTGTCCGTCCTGGGAGAGGGATCCTTCATCTATTGCAGTCTGTCCGTCCTGGGAGAGGGATCCTTCATCTATTACTGTCTGTCCGTCCTGGGAGGGGATCCTTCATCTATTGCTGTCTGTCCGTCCTGGGAGAGGGATCCTTCATCTATTACTGTCTGTCCGTCCTGGGAGAGGGATCCTTCATCTATTGCTGTCTGTCCGTCCTGGGAGAGGGATCCTTCATCTATTGCTGTCTGTCCGTCTGGGAGAGGGATCCTTCATCTATTACTGTCTGTCCGTCCTGGGAGAGGGATCCTTCATCTATTACTGTCTGTCCGTCCTGGGAGAGGGATCCTTCATCTATTACTGTCTGTCCGTCCTGGGAGAGGGATCCTTCATCTATTGCTGTCTGTCCGTCCTGGGAGAGGGATCCTTCATCTATTACTGTCTGTCCGTCCTGGGAGAGGGATCCTTCATCTATTACTGTCTGTCCGTCCTGGGAGAGGGATCCTCATCTATTGCTGTCTGTCCGTCCTGGGAGAGGGATCCTCATCTATTACTGTCTGTCCGTCCTGGGAGAGGGATCCCTCCTCTGTTGCTCTCCCTGAGGTTTCTCCATGTTCCCTTTAAACTGTGGGTTTTTCTCTGGAAGTTTTCCTTGTACGATGTGAAGGTCTCAGGACAGAGGGGGTCGTATTGTCTACTGATATTCTGTACTAACTGTGAAGTCCACTGAGACAAATGTAACATTTGTGATATTGGGCTGTATAAATAAACATTGATTGATTGATTGATTGATTGATTGAAAAGAAACACCATCAAAGATTTTTTGAGTTTTTTTTAAATGAATTTGAGTTTTGAATCCAAGAGATGTGATTTGAAAGCGTTGTTACCTGAAGTTACAGCATCTCCTGTTCCAGCTGAGAGAGAGGAGTTGGTCCCAAAGTCTCCTGGTTACCCCCTGCACCTGAAGAGGAGCCTCGTTCAGCTGAGAGACTGCACTCTGTCAGGAGGGGAGTGGGGAGGTTTGGAATTGGGCCGGAGTCTCATTCATTTTCTGATTTACTACATCATACTGTCAATAACACGTTATTAATGCTCCTAGTACTAGGATGGGTAAAAAGCAGAGAACACATGTCACTGTGTGCATGAACCTGTGACCAATGAAGAGGGTTCATCCTCCAATTCTATTAGATTCTATAAATACTGTCTACATTATCCTCTCAATAAAGCTTTGTTGACAATGTTTCTCTCTACAGTCCACCAGGCCAGGGGGCTAATGGGAAAATCCCAGAGATCATGTGACTCCTTCGTGGAGGTATGTAAGGGTGGGGGTATGTGGGGGGGGGCACTGAGAGAAACTAAACTGTGTCTTTGTGTGGTGTGTGTCTGCGGTCGTGTGTGTATGTAGCTGGCTGTGACCTATGACCTCAGCATCAGGATGAAAACAGCGACCATCCACAACAAGAACCCAGAATACAGGACCACACACACTCTGTGAGTGACGCACGCACGCACGCACGCACGCACGCACGCACGCACGCACGCACGCACGCACGCACGCACACACACACACACACACACATCAATTAATATAAAATATATACATGGGCGTAGGAAGCATCCTCAATGGGGTGGGACAATTTGACAGGGGGTGTGGGCAGGTGGTGGACCTCAACTCCTCTAGGGGGGTCCTCACCCCCTCTAGGGGGTCCGGGGGGCATGCTCCCCCGGGAAGATTTTGTTTTTAAATGTTGAAGTTGAAAGCATCAATCTGATGCACTCTGAGAGCAACATTCAGAGCTCTATGGACACATCTCTCAACACCAGATGAAACAGAACTGGAAACAGATTTTTCTTTATGCATATTTTACAAATCACTCCCCTTTTAACTGTATTCTTGTATTAGTTGTATTGTATTACTGTCCTATAGTATGAGTTGGAATTATTTCATACCTGTTATTCTCTTGTTTTTTATAACTATAATGATCATATAAAAGTGTGCCTTGGAAATACTTGTTTACATAAATGAATACCAAACCGTTTGAGACCCACTACTTAGACTAAAGTGAACTATCTAAACCCTCAGAGAGTCCTTCACCTCACTGAGCTGTAGTTATCAGCCTCTCAGTCGGACAGGAGAGGACTCTCCTCACCTCTCAGAGAGTCCTTCACCTCACTGAGCTGTAGTTATCAGCCTCTCAGTCGGACAGGAGAGGACTCTCCTCCACCTCTCAGAGAGTCCTTCACCTCACTGAGCTGTAGTTATCAGCCTCTCAGTCGGACAGGAGAGGACTCTCCTCCACCTCTCAGAGAGTCCTTCACCTCACTGAGCTGTAGTTATCAGCCTCTCAGTCTGACAGGAGAGGACTCTCCTCCACCTCTCAGAGAGTCCTTCACCTCACTGAGCTGTAGTTATCAGTCTCTCAGTCTGACAGGAGAGGACTCTCCTCCACCTCTCAGAGAGTCCTTCACCTCACTGAGCTGTAGTTATCAGTCTCTCAGTCGGACAGGAGAGGACTCTCCTCCACCTCTCAGAGAGTCCTTCACCTCACTGAGCTGTAGTTATCAGCCTCTCAGTCGGACAGGAGAGGACTCTCCTCCACCTCTCAGAGAGTCCTTCACCTCACTGAGCTGTAGTTATCAGCCTCTCAGTCTGACAGGAGAGGACTCTCCTCCACCTCTCAGAGAGTCCTTCACCTCACTGAGCTGTAGTTATCAGTCTCTCAGTCGGACAGGAGAGGACTCTCCTCCACCTCTCAGAGAGTCCTTCACCTCACTGAGCTGTAGTTATCAGCCTCTCAGTCTGACAGGAGAGGACTCTCCTCCACCTCTTTAATAACAGCGCCTTATATCCGGGTGCTAGTGGAGCACGCTCGCGAACTGTTAGCGCCGGAACCTCGCAGCGGGGAAACTGTGGCGCGCATCATTTTACAACTAAAGACACAGCTACACAAAAAGCGCAGCATGTATACGGCTCATGTATACGGCTCATGTGTGCGGCTCATGTGTGCGGCTCATGTGTGCGGCTCATGTGTGCGGCTCATGTGTGCGGCTCATGTGTGCGGCTCATGTGTGCGGCTCATGTGTGCGGCTCATGTGTGCGGCTCATGTGTGCGGCTCATGTGTGCGGCTCATGTGTACGGCTCATGTGTGCGGCTCATGTGTACGGCTCATGTGTGGCTCATGTGTGCGGCTCATGTGTGCGGCTCATGTGTGCGGCTCATGTGTGCGGCTCATGTGTGCGGCTCATGTGTGCGGCTCATGTGTGCGGCTCATGTGTGCGGCTCATGTGTGCGGCTCATGTGTACGGCTCATGTATACGGCTCATGTGTGCGGCTCATGTGTGCGGCTCATGTGTGCGGCTCATGTGTACGGCTCATGTGTGCGGCTCATGTGTGCGGCTCATGTGTGCGGCTCATGTGTGCGGCTCATGTGTACGGCTCATGTGTGCGGCTCATGTGTGCGGCTCTGTGTGCGGCTCATGTGTGCGGCTCATGTGTACGGCTCATGTGTGCGGCTCATGTGTGCGGCTCATGTGTACGGCTCATGTGTACGGCTCATGTGTACGGCTCATGTGTGCGGCTCATGTGTGCGGCTCATGTGTGCGGCTCATGTGTGCGGCTCATGTGTATACGGCTCATGTGTGCGGCTCATGTGTGCGGCTCATGTGTGCGGCTCATGTGTACGGCTCATGTGTGCGGCTCATGTGTACGGCTCATGTGTACGGCTCATGTGTGCGGCTCATGTGTGCGGCTCATGTGTGCGGCTCATGTGTGCGGCTCATGTGTACGGCTCATGTGTATACGGCTCATGTGTGCGGCTCATGTATACGGCTCATGTGTACGGCTCATGTGTGCGGCTCATGTGTGCGGCTCATGTGTGCGGCTCATGTGTGCGGCTCATGTGTACGGCTCATGTGTGCGGCTCATGTGTGCGGCTCATGTGTGCGGCTCATGTGTGCGGCTCATGTGTATACGGCTCATGTGTGCGGCTCATGTGTACGGCTCATGTGTGCGGCTCATGTGTGCGGCTCATGTGTGCGGCTCATGTGTGCGGCTCATGTGTGCGGCTCATGTGTATACGGCTCATGTGTGCGGCTCATGTGTGCGGCTCATGTGCGGCTCATGTGTACGGCTCATGTGTGCGGCTCATGTGTACGGCTCATGTGTGCGGCTCATGTGTGCGGCTCATGTGTGCGGCTCATGTGTGCGGCTCATGTGTGCGGCTCATGTGTGCGGCTCATGTGTGCGGCTCAGTGTATACGGCTCATGTGTGCGGCTCATGTGTACGGCTCATGTGTGCGGCTCATGTGTGCGGCTCATGTGTGCGGCTCATGTGTGCGGCTCATGTGTGCGGCTCATGTGTGCGGCTCATGTGTACGGCTCATGTGTGCGGCTCATGTGTGCGGCTCATGTGTGCGGCTCATGTGTGCGGCTCATGTGTGCGGCTCATGTGTGCGGCTCATGTGTGCGGCTCTGAGAATCTGCCTTGGTACAAAGGAGCAGTGAAAACATGGTACGGAGTTTCATTGATTTGGGCATTCTCACAATAAGCAAGTGGAATGGATTTGATAATGAAGCACTGACACAGCGCTCTACAGAGAGCGGCGAGTGGATAGACCGATGCACGGACTTTCCACATGGTAAAAGTGGGGGGGTCTAAACTAATCATTTTAAAAGGTGGGGGGGACTTGTCCCACCCTCATATAATGGCCCATGGTTATATATAATGAAAAAGTGCTAAATATGTGAAATCCTGATAAATGCACAATACAGACAGCAGAGGGCGACATTACTCCTTAAATACCCAGCCCTACATTTATGTGTGTGTGTGTGTGTGTGTGTGTGTGTGTGTGTGTGTGTGTGTGTGTTTCAGGTGTATCAGTGATGATCTCCTCCGCAGCAGGTTGTTGGTTTCAGTGTTAAGCAGGTCAGTCTATAATAAATACTTTATTATATGATATAACATCATATATATATATTCAAATATAATATTAAAAACTCTATAATTTAACGCGTGTAAATTGTCTCCAGGCGCCGGCAGCTGATTGGTTGTATGAGCTTCGGGATTGGCTCTCTCGTCTCGTCCTCTCAGGTCAGTGAACCAATCAGCAGACAGAGGAGAATGCTCCGCTCTGATTGGCTGGTGTAACGTCTCCTGGGTCTGATGTTGTGAAGGCTCCATATACGTGATATTAATAAAACACATTATTCAAACACTAACCTGCCAGACAGAAACATAATGAGATGCTGGCTCTGCCCCTCTGCCACAGCTCATCACTGGTTGGTTCTACCTGCTGGGGAGGAGTTTGGGCGGAGCAAACACCTGAGAGTGACATCACAGCGGAGCAGACCAATGAGGAGCCAGGAGGAGGTGCAGGTAAACCTCGGTGAGTTACACAAAGTCCTCAAAGGGTACACAAAGGGTCTGCTGTCCTCTGCTGGAGGATCCGAGCACTGCAGGTCGGACTTCTTTAACATTATATCGTTACATTTACTTCAATTGTTTTGTTTTAAAGCAGCTCATCATCACTTGATATTGTGTGTGTATCAATATGATGCAGCTATGGGGCCATCTGTAAATCCCTCAGTTTATATTAAACTACACTAACTCACCGTTAGGGTTTCATGAAGTTCAAGACTCAAGGCTTTTATTGGTCATACGAACATAGCTACAGTGTAGTTATGACGATGAAAATCTGAGGTCACAGGCTCCTCCAACAGAGCAACACAATAACACAGAAAAACAGAAAGAATAGTGCAAGTAAATACAAAAAGATAAATAGTAAAAAAAAAAGTGAAATAGTGCAATAAGAGTCTATATACAAGTTATTGGAATATGATATATTAGATAAATCATTTCTAAGTTGCAGCCAGATTAATGTTGTGGATGTTGTTTCGAAAGTTCTTGAGTGGAGTGCACCAGCTGGGCGTAACTCTACGTCCGACGTAGAACCGAAGGTTAAGACCAAACTAAAGTTATGACTAGTGCACCACTTAGACTGAAGCCCTGTATGCGTTGAGTGTAACTTTTACACCTAATGTGGAGCAGGCCTAAATCGGAAAGACAGACTAGTATCCATAGTAACGTAAAACAGGCAAGAAGGAAAATAACGATGGCAGTGCGTCTTGTTTACAGGTTTAACAACGAAAAGGCATTAAGACGAGAGAGAGTCGTCCGTGATCGAACAAACCCGCTGGACATCTATTCAGTGAGCAGATAGAGAGGTTTCAAACCCGCTGGACATCTATTCAGTGAGCTGATAGAGAGGTTTCAAACCCACTGGACATCTATTCAGTGAGCAGATAGAGAGGTTTCAAACCCGCTGGACATCTATTCAGTGAGCTGATAGAGAGGTTTCAAACCCGCTGGACATCTATTCAGTGAGCTGATAGAGAGGTTTCAAACCCACTGGACATCTATTCAGTGAGCAGATAGAGAGGTTTCAAACCCACTGGACATCTATTCAGTGAGCTGATAGAGAGGTTTCAAACCCACTGGACATCTATTCAGTGAGCAGATAGAGAGGTTTCAAACCCGCTGGACATCTATTCAGTGAGCTGATAGAGAGGTTTCAAACCCGCTGGACATCTATTCAGTGAGCTGATAGAGAGGTTTCAAACCCACTGGACATCTATTCAGTGAGCAGATAGAGAGGTTTCAAACCCACTGGACATCTATTCAGTGAGCTGATAGAGAGGTTTCAAACCCACTGGACATCTATTCAGTGAGCAGATAGAGAGGTTTCAAACCCACTGGACATCTATTCAGTGAGCTGATAGAGAGGTTTCAAACCCACTGGACATCTATTCAGTGAGCAGATAGAGAGGTTTCAAACCCACTGGACATCTATTCAGTGAGCAGATAGAGAGGTTTCAAACCCACTGGACATCTATTCAGTGAGCTGATAGAGAGGTTTCAAACCCACTGGACATCTATTCAGTGAGCTGATAGAGAGGTTTCAAACCCACTGGACATCTATTCAGTGAGCAGATAGAGAGGTTTCAAACCCACTGGACATCTATTCAGTGAGCTGATAGAGAGGTTTCGTTTCAGCAGACAAGCCCTTTAAAAGCCCTTTAAAAGCAAGATGGCGCCAGTGTGTGTGGCCTGCCGTCTGTCGCTGCCAACGCTGTGTGTTTTGTAATGTTTGTGTAATTTTTTATGCAAAATGTCAACTCTCTACTGGTGTACGATCGCCAAACACTGCTGGACCTTCGGTTTTCTGCCATTAATCCAGCAAAGTCTACTCATGGTGGAGATAAAACGCTGCCTCCGTTATTATCAGGGGGACTAGTTTACCTGTGCCGCACCCCGGCTCCACCTACCCGCCGTAAACGCCACCGCCGCCGAGGAAAACGCAGCGGTCGACTGGTGAGAATGAAGGCTTCTTCAGCTCATCTGTTCTCTCATACTGAGTATGAGCCTCGTCTCTCTTTTTCGAGGCGTTTTCTGGACCCTGTCTACGCCTGGCTGGTACCTGTCGTCGGATGAGGCATTCCTGCACCGCGGGACCTGCTCCCTGAGGTCTCTGTGTTGGGCTCCCCGGACCTCTAACGCCGCCGATCTGCCGGCCCCTGCCAGGTTTGGCCTGATCAACGCAAGATCGCTAACAAACAAGACTTTTGTCCTAAAGGATTTTTCACTTCTAAGGGTTTGGACTTCCTCTTCGTGACTGAGACATGGCTCAGTATTGGTGAGTCCAGCGCGTTTACCAAACTTGTACCCCAGCATTGCTGCTATTTTAACTCTCCGCGGACGTCAGGCCGAGGTGGAGGCATAGCAACTGTTTTTAAGAGTGACTATAAATGCCAATATTTTTCACTGTCATTCTCACCCGGCAGCTTGAACTGAGCGCGTTGGAGCTCGGCCGCTCTCACACAGCTGTGTGCTGTGGTCTATAGACCGCCCAAATACAAAAGGGATTTCTAAATGATTTCTCTGATGTCTTGGCTGAAATTATGCCAAAATATGACCGTGTTCTTATTGTTGGGGATTTTAATATCATGTGTGTTGTCCGAGAAACCTATGGCGAAGGACTTGTTAAACCTTGCTGAGTCCTTTAATCTGGTGCAGGCTGTGTCTGGCCCCACGCAGGAACGCGGACACACACTTGATCTTCTTTTATCTTATGGTTTGCCTGTTCTTAACCTGGAGATTTGTGACGCCTTTTTCTCTGATCATATGCCTGTATTATTTGATGTGAGTCTTGCTTGTGAAAACTGTTAAACCGCGCGCTGCTCCACGGAGCGCTCGCATTATTAACCCATCCACTGCTGGTCAGTTCTCTGTCGCTTTTAAACAGAACTGTGTTAATCGGGAACCTATGTCACCTGAAACGGATGAGCTCATGGTTTCACTCCACTTGCAAAGCTGCCGTAGACACTGTTGCTCCTTTAAAAACCAGGCAACCTAAAACTCAATCTGAGCCTTGGTGAAATGACACGACTCGGGCTGTCCGACGGGACTCAATCTGAGCCTTGGTGAAATGACACGACTCGGGCTGTCCGACGGGACTCAATCTGAGCCTTGGTGAAATGACACGACTCGGGCTGTCTGACGGGACTCAATCTGAGCCCTGGTGAAATGACACGACTCGGACTGTCTGACGGGACTCAATCTGAGCCTTGGTGAAATGACACGACTCGGACTGTCTGACGGGACTCAATCTGAGCCTTGGTGAAATGACACGACTCGGACTGTCTGACGGGACTCAATCTGAGCCTTGGTGAAATGACACGACTCGGACTGTCTGACAGGACTCAATCTGAGCCTTGGTGAAATGACACGACTTGGGCTGTCTGACGGGACTCAATCTGAGCCTTGGTGAAATGACACGACTCGGGCTGTCTGACGGGACTCAATCTGAGCCTTGGTGAAATGACACGACTCGGGCTGTCGGCTGTCCGACGGGACTCAATCTGAGCCTTGGTGAAATGACACGACTCGGGCTGTCTGACGGGACTCAATCTGAGCCTTGGTGAAATGACACGACTCGGGCTGTCCGGCTGTCCGACGGGACTCAATCTGAGCCTTGGTGAAATGACACGACTCGGGCTGTCTGACGGGACTCAATCTGAGCCTTGGTGAAATGACACGACTCGGGCTGTCTGACGGGACTCAATCTGAGCCTTGGTGAAATGACACGACTCGGGCTGTCTGACGGGACTCAATCTGAGCCTTGGTGAAATGACACGACTCAGACTGTCCGACGGGACTCAATCTGAGCCTTGGTGAAATGACACGACTCAGACTGTCCGACGGGACTCAATCTGAGCCTTGGTGAAATGACACGACTCAGACTGTCCGACGGGACTCAATCTGAGCCTTGGTGAAATGACACGACTCGGACTGTCCGACGGGACTCAATCTGAGCCTTGGTGAAATGACACGACTCAGACTGTCCGACGGGACTCAATCTGAGCCTTGGTGAAATGACACGACTCGGGCTGTCTGACGGGACTCAATCTGACCCTTGGTGAAATGACACGACTCGGACTGTCCGACGGGACTCAATCTGAGCCTTGGTGAAATGACACGACTCAGACTGTCCGACGGGACTCAATCTGAGCCTTGGTGAAATGACACGACTCGGACTGTCCGACGGGACTCAATCTGAGCCTTGGTGAAATGACACGACTCGGACTGTCCGACGGGACTCAATCTGAGCCTTGGTGAAATGACACGACTCGGGCTGTCCGACGGGACTCAATCTGAGCCTTGGTGAAATGACACGACTCGGACTGTCCGACGGGACTCAATCTGAGCCTTGGTGAAATGACACGACTCGGACTGTCCGACGGGACTCAATCTGAGCCTTGGTGAAATGACACGACTCGGACTGTCCGACGGGACTCAATCTGAGCCTTGGTGAAATGACACGACTCGGGCTGTCCGACGGGACTCAATCTGAGCCTTGGTGAAATGACACGACTCGGACTGTCCGACGGGACTCAATCTGAGCCTTGGTGAAATGACACGACTCGGGCTGTCCGACGGGACTCAATCTGAGCCTTGGTGAAATGACACGACTCGGGCTGTCCGACGGGACTCAATCTGAGCCTTGGTGAAATGACACGACTCGGGCTGTCCGACGGGACTCAATCTGAGCCTTGGTGAAATGACACGACTCGGGCTGTCCGACGGGACTCAATCTGAGCCTTGGTGAAATGACACGACTCGGGCTGTCCGACGGGACTCAATCTGAGCCTTGGTGAAATGACACGACTCGGGCTGTCCGACGGGACTCAATCTGAGCCTTGGTGAAATGACACGACTCGGGCTGTCCGACGGGACTCAATCTGAGCCTTGGTGAAATGACACGACTCGGACTGTCCGACGGGACTCAATCTGAGCCTTGGTGAAATGACACGACTCGGGCTGTCCGACGGGACTCAATCTGAGCCTTGGTGAAATGACACGACTCGGGCTGTCCGACGGGACTCAATCTGAGCCTTGGTGAAATGACACGACTCGGGCTGTCCGACGGGACTCAATCTGAGCCTTGGTGAAATGACACGACTCGGGCTGTCCGACGGGACTCAATCTGAGCCTTGGTGAAATGACACGACTCGGGCTGTCCGACGGGACTCAATCTGAGCCTTGGTGAAATGACACGACTCGGGCTGTCTGAAGGGACTCAATCTGAGCCTTGGTGAAATGACACGACTCGGGCTGTCCGACGGGACTCAATCTGAGCCTTGGTGAAATGACACGACTCGGGCTGTCCGACGGGACTCAATCTGAGCCTTGGTGAAATGACACGACTCGGGCTGTCTGAAGGGACTCAATCTGAGCCTTGGTGAAATGACACGACTCGGGCTGTCCGACGGGATTGTCGTAGAGCTGAGCGTAAATGGAAAAAGGACAAAGTGCAAGTTTCATTTGAAATGTTGAGGGAGTGTTAGCGTCTCTATCAGATCACGGTGAAAGAGGCAAAAAGCAAACATTTATCTGACATCTTTCTGTCAAACCGTCACAAGCCACGTGTTCTGTTTCAGACTATTGATTTGGTCCTTAATGCCCCCCAGAATACCGTTATGGGGACCTCTACTGCGGCCTGTGAAGACTTTCTTTACTTTTTTATTAATAAGGTAAACTCCACTAGAGCTCAAATCTCTGCTCCTGCAAACGAGCCCTCAGTTCCTGCGCTGTGCTCTGCTGTCTTTAACCAGTTTGATCACCTGTAGAAGGTCAGGATCCTCTCTATGGAGCACCTGTAGAAGGTCAGGATCCTCTCTATGGTGCACCTGTAGAAGGTCAGGATGCTCTATGGTGCACCTGTAGAAGGTCAGGATCCTCTCTATGGTGCACCTGTAGAAGGTCAGGATCCTCTCTATGGTGCACCTGTAGAAGGTCAGGATCCTCTCTATGGAGCACCTGTAGAAGGTCAGGATCCTCTCTATGGAGCACCTGTAGCAGGTCAGGATCCTCTCTATGGTGCACCTGTAGAAGGTCAGGATGCTCTCTATGGTGCACCTGTAGAAGGTCAGGATGCTCTCTATGGAGCACCTGTAGAAGGTCAGGATGCTCTCTATGGTGCACCTGTAGAAGGTCAGGATGCTCTCTATGGAGCACCTGTAGAAGGTCAGGATCCTCTCTATGTGCACCTGTAGAAGGTCAGGATGCCTCTATGGAGCACCTGTAGAGGTCAGGATCCTCTATGGAGCACCTGTAGAAGGTCAGGATCCTCTCTATGGAGCACCTGTAGAAGGTCAGGATCCTCTCTATGGAGCACCTGTAGAAGGTCAGGATGCTCTCTATGGTGCACCTGTAGAAGGTCAGGATGCTCTCTATGGAGCACCTGTAGAAGGTCAGAATGCTTTCTATGGTGCACCTGTAGAAGGTCAGGATCCTCTCTATGGTGCACCTGTAGAAGGTCAGGATCCTCTCTATGGTGCACCTGTAGAAGGTCAGGATCCTCTCTATGGTGCACCTGTAGAAGGTCAGGATGCTCTCTATGGTGCACCTGTAGAAGGTCAGGATCCTCTTTATGGTGCACCTGTAGAAGGTCAGGATGCTCTCTATGGTGCACCTGTAGAAGGTCAGGATGCTCTCTATGGAGCACCTGTAGAAGGTCAGGATCCTCTCTATGGAGCACCTGTAGAAGGTCAGGATGCTCTCTATGGAGCACCTGTAGAAGGTCAGGATGCTCTCTATGGAGCACCTGTAGAAGGTCAGGATCCTCTCTATGGAGCACCTGTAGAAGGTCAGGATCCTCTCTATGGAGCACCTGTAGAAGGTCAGGATGCTCTCTATGGTGCACCTGTAGCAGGTCAGGATACTCTCTATGGTGCACCTGTAGAAGGTCAGGATACTCTCTATGGTGCAACTGTAGAAGGTCAGGATGCTCTCTATGGTGCACCTGTAGCAGGTCAGGATACTCTCTATGGTGCACCTGTAGAAGGTCAGGATGCTCTCTATGGTGCACCTGTAGAAGGTCAGGATACTCTCTATGGTGCACCTGTAGAAGGTCAGGATGCTCTCTATGGTGCACCTGTAGAAGGTCAGGATCCTCTCTATGGTGCACCTGTAGAAGGTCAGGATCCTCTCTATGGTGCACCTGTAGAAGGTCAGGATCCTCTCTATGGTGCACCTGTAGAAGGTCAGGATGCTCTCTATGGAGCACCTGTAGAAGGTCAGGATCCTCTCTATGGTGCACCTGTAGAAGGTCAGGATGCTCTCTATGGAGCACCTGTAGAAGGTCAGGATCCTCTCTATGGTGCACCTGTAGAAGGTCAGGATCCTCTCTATGGTGCACCTGTAGCAGGTCAGGATACTCTCTATGGTGCACCTGTAGAAGGTCAGGATGCTCTCCATGGTGCACCTGTAGAAGGTCAGGATCCTCTCTATGGTGCACCTGTAGAAGGTCAGGATGCTCTCTATGGAGCACCTGTAGAAGGTCAGGATGCTCTCTATGGTGCACCTGTAGAAGGTCAGGATGCTCTCTATGGTGCACCTGTAGAAGGTCAGGATGCTCTCTATGGTGCACCTGTAGAAGGTCAGGATCCTCTCTATGGTGCACCTGTAGAAGGTCAGGATGCTCTCTATGGTGCACCTGTAGAAGGTCAGGATGCTCTCTATGGAGCACCTGTAGAAGGTCAGGATGCTCTCTATGGTGCACCTGTAGCAGGTCAGGATACTCTCTATGGTGCACCTGTAGAAGGTCAGGATGCTCTCCATGGTGCACCTGTAGAAGGTCAGGATCCTCTCTATGGTGCACCTGTAGAAGGTCAGGATGCTCTCTATGGAGCACCTGTAGAAGGTCAGGATGCTCTCTATGGTGCACCTGTAGAAGGTCAGGATGCTCTCTATGGTGCACCTGTAGAAGTTGCAGAGTATCCTGGAGTCCATGTTGAACCTCCTCAGCCTGCGGAGGAAGAAGAGCCGCTGTTTTGGTGATGGTGTTAGTGTGATGAGTCCATGTCAGGTCCTCAGTGATGAGTCCATGTCAGGTCCTCAGTGATGAGTCTATGTCAAGTCCTCAGTGATGAGTCCATGTCAGGTCCTCAGTGATGAGTCCATGTCAGGTCCTCAGTGATGAGTCCATGTCAAGTCCTCAGCGATGAGTCCATGTCTGGTCCTCAGTGATGAGTCCATGTCAGGTCCTCAGTGATGAGTCCATGTCAAGTCCTCAGTGATGAATCCATGTCAAGTCCTCAGTGATGAGTCCATGTCAAGTCCTCAGTGATGAGTCCATGTCAGGTCCTCAGTGATGAGTCCATGTCAAGTCCTCAGTGATGAATCCATGTCAAGTCCTCAGTGATGAGTCCATGTCTGGTCCTCAGTGATGAGTCCATGTCAAGTCCTCAGTAATGAGTCCATGTCAGGTCCTCAGTGATGAGTCCATGTCAAGTCCTCAGTGATGAGTCCATATCAGGTCCTCAGTGATGAGTCCATGTCAGGTCCTCAGTGATGAGTCCATGTCAGGTCCTCAGTGATGAGTCCATGTCAGGTCCTCAGTGATGAGTCCATGTCTGGTCCTCAGTGATGAGTCCATGTCAGGTCCTCAGTGATGAGTCCATGTCAGGTCCTCAGTGATGAGTCCATGTCAGGTCCTCAGTGATGAGTCCATGTCAGGTCCTCAGTGATGAGTCCATGTCAGGTCCTCAGTGATGAGTCCATGCAGGTCATCAGTGATGAGTCCATGTCAGGTCCTCAGTGATGAGTCCATGTCAGGTCCTCAGTGATGAGTCCATGTCAGGTCCTCAGTGATGTGGACACCGAGGCACCTGGAGCTGCTGACTCTCTCCACCGTAGTCCCATTGATGGCGATGGGGGCGTGTCCCTCTCTCTGCTGCTTCCTGTAATCCACAATCAGCTCTTTGTTTTGCTGACGTTGAGATGGAGGTTGTTATCCTGGCACCAAGATGTCAGTTTTCGACCTCCTCTCTGTACGCCGTCTCGTCGCCGTCGGTGATCTGACCGATGACGGTCATGTCGTCAGCAAACTTCACGATGGTGTTGGAGCTGTGTGTGGCCACGCAGTCGTGAGTGAACAGGGAGTAGAGGAGAGGGCTGAGCACGCAGCCTTGAGGGGCTCCGGTGTTGAGGATCAGGGTGGAGGATGTGATGTTTCCCACCCGCACTGCCTGGGGTCTGCCCGTCAGGAAGTTCAGGATCCAGTCACAGAGGGCGCTGTTGAGCCCGAGGTCTCTGAGCTTGATGGCCAGCTTGGAGGGCTCAATGGTATTGAAGGCTGAACTGTAATCAATGAACAGCATTCTCACATATGTGTTCCTGTTCCTCTGGTCCAGGTGTGAGAGGGCAGTGTGGATGGTGAGGGCTATGGCGTCGTCTGTGGACCTGTTTGCTCTGTAGGAAAACTGCAGGGGGTAAAGAAAAGAAAAGAGCACCTGCAATTTGGAAGCTCTCGAGGCTATAGAAGCAGAGTTATTGCACGACACTTTTTGGATCGCGCATCTGTCGGCCGCGGTTTTGGCCCCAGAGCAGCGAGGGCCCCCGGACTCCGGGCAGAGATTCCCCCGACGGCCAGTTTGAACGACCGGACTTTGGTCGCGCTTGACCACATTAAAACAAATGTGTGAAGTATTTAAAATGTACAAAATCACATTTCAGCAACATTTAAAAACATTTGTTTTAAATGATGTGGATTTTGTTTCATTGCCTCAAATGGACATTAGTGACGTCTCAGAGGTTGCCTGATGTGATTTTTGAACAACGATCTCTTGAGAAAAGATTCAATGCCCTTAGTTGGTGGTTGAAAAGGGAGACATGTATCTGATGTGGACATTTTTTACACTTTGAATACTCGCATGATGCAAAAAGGAAGGATAACGGCAGAGATCCCCGCCCAAAAGACAAGTGCTGTGGGGGTCCACAAAATGAGGAGACGCCCCGGGGATCAGTCCTCTACAGGGGGATCAGTCCTCTACAGGGATCAGTCCTCTACGGGGGATCAGTCCTCTACGGGGATCAGTCCTCTACGGCAGAGGTCTTCAACAGGGGGTCCGCGACCCCCAGGGGGTCCGCGGAGGTACTGCAGGGGGGTCGCGAAATCTTTGGTTGATTAGACAATTTTTTATATTTCTTAAAAATTTTTTTCCAAACATTTTTTTCCCACAAATTGAAATGTCTTTAAATGCACATTAACATGAATCCAACATATTGTAGCGAACGGAGAAATGGAGGCAGAAGACGTTATCTTTCAGTCAGCAATGCACGCATTCAGCTACACACAGTAGCTATCTCAAGCTAGGCGCCGGTTCACTCACAGCAGGAGACTACCCCGGACCTGTCCCACCAGGCCTCCTGTACACAAAGGGGAGGACCCGCCCCTATCGCTGCTGTGCCAATCACGAGGCCGCATGACACACGCTGGCTCTGTCAGGTTCCCCGTGATTGGCCGAGAGCCTATTCAGTCCCCAGTTTACTAAGGACCCAGACACAAGGACGCACGCTGCGATATTATTGAGAAGACCATACCTTTATATATATATATAAAAATGGATCGTTTTGTAACTCGACCAAAAAAATCCACAAGCACAAGAGAGATACCATCCACCTCAGAAACCACCAGTGAACATGCAAGTGGCGAGGCGGAACCTGCTGCTGATGTAGCAGCTAATAAGGGTAAGCGCAAACGAGAGAAGACCCGAAAATATGCAGATAATTATCTGAAGTTTGGTTTTACCTTTAAGGAGACAGATGGCATTGAATTTCCAATGTGTGTCATTTGCTCTACTGTTCTTTCAAATGAATCTATGAAGCCATCAAAGCTGCAGCGTCACTTGGAGACAACACACAGCCACTTAAAAGACAAACCTGTTGAATACTTCCAAGCTAGCCTCAAATCCCTCCAAGGTCAACAGATATTGATCAGAAAATCAGCCAAAGTTGGTGAGCTAGCTTTGAAATGCTCTTATCAAATTGCTCTTCGGATTGCCCAGAAGAAACAGCCATACACACTTGCAGAGGATTTAATATTGCCTTCAGCAACCGATATGTGTAAAACAATGTATGGGAATGATATTGACATTAACAAACTGAAAACCATTCCAGTGTCGGACACAACCATAGCTCGCCGTATAGACGAGATGGCATCTGATGTGAGGGTGCAACTGATAGAGAAGCTGAGGTTGGCAGATGCATTTGCATTACAATTAGACGAGTCAACAGATGTGTCTAAGGACGCCCAGCTTCTGGCGTTTGTGCGCTTTGTCGATGATAAGGAAATGCAGGAGGAATTTTTGTTTTGTAAGTGCCTCCCTCAACGCACAACTAGTTCTGAAATCTTCAAAGTGATTGATATTTTTTTCAGAGAAAATGACATTCCGTGGACAAAATGTATTGCGCTGTGCACTGACGGTGCAAGAGCCATGGCTGGTTTAAAAAGTGGACTAATCGCGCTTGTAAGGGATGTGTCTCCGCAAGTGATTTGGACGCACTGCATGCTACACAGGGAGTCACTTGTTGCCAAAGATATGAGCGCTGAATTGGCAGATGTCATGGACTCGGTAGTGAAAGTAGTCAATCTAGTCAAGAAGAGCGCATTGCAAACGCGTCTCTTCTCTAATCTCTGTGCTGCTGAGGGAGAAGAACACACTGCGCTACTGTACCATTCCGAGGTTCGATGGCTTTCACGTGGAACAGTGTTGTCACGTGTGTTGGAATTGCGCAAGTCTATTCGGGAGTTTTTACTTCTCCAAAAGCGCACAGAGCTGGCTGCACTTTTCAGTGACAATGTTTGGGTCACCAAACTTGCCTATCTTGCTGATGTTTTCGCTGAGCTGAACAAACTGAACAGTTCAATGCAAGGCCCCAATACACATGCCATTCATCTGTATGACAAAATGGAAGGCTTTCTAAAAAAAATCAAAAGATGGAGGGAGCGCATCGGGGAGGAAATATTTTCCATGTTTCCATCAGTGGATGAGCTGGGAGATTCTGCTGTGCTCTCGCCCCCCGTAACACGCGCAATTCTTGCGCATTTGGAGGCGCTCGAGGGACAATTTGGGCACTACTTTTCTGAGGCTGACTCCTGGCGCAGGGACAAGACATGGATACTGTTTCCATTCACAGACAACGCAGCAGACGGCACACGCCTGACAGTGACAGAGGAGGATCAGCTAATCGAACTATCCACGGACAGTACGTTCAGACACATATATGACACAAAACCACTCACCCAGTTCTGGATCTCTTGCCAGAAAGACTTTCCGCAATATGATGAGCCTTTTGCCCTTTGCAACAACCTATCTTTGCGAAAGTGGATTTTCCTCACTCACTTACTTGAAAAACAAATACAGGTCAAGGCTGCAGCCTGAGGCTGATATGACCCTCTGCCTGACAACCTCCATCCGTCCAAGGTTAGATAAGCTGTGTGCTACTCATCAGGGTCAGACATCTCACTAATGTGGGAGTACGTGTGCCATCCACAGATGGTTTGAGGATTCACTGTCCCTTCTACATGTATGTTTAAAGTTAAATCTGTGAATTATTTTAATAGCTCAGTGTTGTGTGCAAGATGTATGTTTATAAATGGCAGTGGCACGGTCACCCTGTACCTTGCACATGTTTAAAATAAAAACATGAATATATTAACCTGTGTATTATTTGAATAGCTTAGTATTGAATGTACAATAACAGAGTAGCTATGTTTATACACGGCACTAGGCCCCGTTTAATATAAAACACAATTGTATGCCATACATATAGTAGGGGTCCCTGCTCCAGCTCTCCATCAGTTTGGGGGTCCCTGGCCTGAAAAACGTTGAAGACCCCTGCTCTACGGGGATCAGTCCTCTACGGGGGGATCAGTCCTCTACGGGGATCAGTCCTCTACGGGGATCAGTCCTCTACGGGGGGATCAGTCCTCTACGGGGATCAGTCCTCTACGGGGATCAGTCCTCTACGGGGATCAGTCCTCTAAAGGGGGATCAGTCCTCTAAGGGGATCAGTCCTCTACGGGGATCAGTCCTCTACGGGGGGATCAGTCCTCAGTCCTCTACGGGGGGATCAGTCCTCTAAAGGGGGATCAGTCCTCTACGGGGATCAGTCCTCTAAGGGGATCAGTCCTCTACGGGGATCAGTCCTCTACGGGGGGATCAGTCCTCTACGGGGGGATCAGTCCTCAGTGCTCTACGGGGGATCAGTCCTCAGTCCTCTACGGGGGATCAGTCCTCAGTGCTCTACGGGGGGATCAGTCCTCTACGGGGATCAGTCCTCTAAAGGGGGATCAGTCCTCTAAGGGGATCAGTCCTCTACGGGGATCAGTCCTCTACGGGGGGATCAGTCCTCAGTGCTCTACGGGGGATCAGTCCTCTACGGGGATCAGTCCTCTAAAGGGGGATCAGTCCTCTAAGGGGATCAGTCCTCTACGGGGATCAGTCCTCTAAGGGGATCAGTCCTCTACGGGGATCAGTCCTCTACGGGGGGATCAGTCCTCTACGGGGATCAGTCCTCTACGGGGATCAGTCCTCTACGGGGATCAGTCCTCTACGGGGGGATCAGTCCTCTACGGGGATCAGTCCTCTACGGGGGATCAGTCCTCTAAAGGGGGATCAGTCCTCTACGGGGATCAGTCCTCTAAGGGGATCAGTCCTCTACGGGGATCAGTCCTCTACGGGGATCAGTCCTCTACGGGGATCAGTCCTCTACGGGGGGATCAGTCCTCTACGGGGATCAGTCCTCTACGGGGATCAGTCCTCTACGGGGGGATCAGTCCTCTACGGGGGGATCAGTCCTCTACGGGGGGATCAGTCCTCTACGGGGATCAGTCCTCTACGGGGGGATCAGTTCTCTACGGGGGGTTCAGTCCAGGAGCCCGTTCGAGGCAAAGTTGACACCGACTTCCCCGAAAGACCCCGCTACATGTATTGACATGTTGGTTATATACATAAAGAAGGTTTCAAATGTATTCAATACAATCTTTCCCGGGTATGCCTCCCCGGGAAAGATTTGTTTGAACATTTTAAAGTAAAATGCTTCAATCTGGTGCACTTTGAGCCCAATGACTAGAGACTAGATCTAGGGGTACAACTCTAAACACCTATATGAAAAAGATCGGTTTACATTATAATAACCAAATAAGTAAGTGAACATAACCAGTAACAAATACATGTAACGTTTTTATTTTTGATGTTCATTCATATCTATTTTACCTTACATTTATTATTTATCCATATTTTTTAATCTCTCCAGTTTTAAACGATATGTTGGTTTACTGTCCTATAGTACACATTGGAATGATTTCAAACCTGTTTTCATTTATCATAATAATTATAAAGGTGTGCCTTGGAAATATTTGTTTACATAAATTGTGACCAAAACGTTTGAGACCCACGGAGATAACTGAGACTGAAGTGAACTATCTGAACCCTCAGAGTCCTTTACCTCACTGAGCTGTAGTTATCAGACCCACGGAGATAACTGAGACTGAAGTGAACTATCTGAACCCTCAGAGTCCTTTACCTCACTGAGCTGTAGTTATCAGACCCACGGAGATAACTGAGACTGAAGTGAACTATCTGAACCCTCAGAGTCCTTTAGCTCACTGAGCTGTAGTTATCAGACCCACGGAGATAACTGAGACTGAAGTGAACTATCTGAACCCTCAGAGTCCTTTACCTCACTGAGCTGTAGTTATCAGACCCACGGAGATAACTGAGACTGAAGTGAACTATCTGAACCCTCAGAGTCCTTTACCTCACTGAGCTGTAGTTATCAGACCCACTGAGATAACTGACACTGAAGTGAACTATCTGAACCCTCAGAGTCCTTTACCTCACTGAGCTGTAGTTATCAGACCCACGGAGATAACTGAGACTGAAGTGAACTATCTGAACCCTCAGAGTCCTTTAGCTCACTGAGCTGTAGTTATCAGACCCACGGAGATAACTGAGACTGAAGTGAACTATCTGAACCCTCAGAGTCCTTTACCTCACTGAGCTGTAGTTATCAGACCCACTGAGATAACTGAGACTGAAGTGAACTATCTGAACCCTCAGAGTCCTTTACCTCACTGAGCTGTAGTTATCAGACCCACTGAGATAACTGACACTGAAGTGAACTATCTGAACCCTCAGAGTCCTTTAGCTCACTGAGCTGTAGTTATCAGACCCACGGAGATAACTGAGACTGAAGTAAACTATCTGAATCCTCAGAGTCCTTTAGCTCACTGAGCTGTAGTTATCAGACCCACTGAGATAACTGAGACTGAAGTGAACTATCTGAACCCTCAGAGTCCTTTAGCTCACTGAGCTGTAGTTATCAGACCCACTGAGATAACTGAGACTGAAGTGAACTATCTGAACCCTCAGAGTCCTTTAGCTCACTGAGCTGTAGTTATCAGACCCACGGAGATAACTGAGACTGAAGTGAACTATCTGAACCCTCAGAGTCCTTTAGCTCACTGAGCTGTAGTTATCAGACCCACTGAGATAACTGAGACTGAAGTGAACTATCTGAACCCTCAGAGTCCTTTACCTCACTGAGCTGTAGTTTATCAGACCCACGGAGATAACTGAGACTGAAGTGAACTATCTGAACCCTCAGAGTCCTTTACCTCACTGAGCTGTAGTTATCAGACCCAATGAGATAACTGAGACTGAAGTGAACTATCTGAACCCTCAGAGTCCTTTACCTCACTGAGCTGTAGTTATCAGACCCACGGAGATAACTGAGACTGAAGTGAACTATCTGAACCCTCAGAGTCCTTTACCTCACTGAGCTGTAGTTATCAGACCCACGGAGATAACTGAGACTGAAGTGAACTATCTGAACCCTCAGAGTCCTTTCTCACTGAGCTGTAGTTATCAGACCCACGGAGATAACTGGTGCTGAAGTGAACTATCTGAACCCTCAGAGTCCTTTACCTCACTGAGCTGTAGTTATCAGCCTCAATCCAACAACAATCCGCGGTACCGATGCGCGCCCTCTCTCTCTCTCTCTCTCTCTTGCTCGCTCGGAGGCTCGCTCACACTTTGGCTGTCAGCTGCGGGCGCCTGATAAGTCAACATCCCCCACTTTCATCACTTACAGCGCCCATCGTACAGGGCACATGAAAAGTGTAACCGGGGTGAAAAGGGTGTTATCTGACTTAATTATGAATGTTGTTACATCAAGGCTGAAAATTAGGATGAGCCAAACAGTCAAAAATGTTTTTTTCCCTCCCAGAGCTACCAGCGCAGCGCCCCCCCAGATCTGGCGCCCTAGGCGACCGCTTGTGTCGCCTATGCCAAAGACCGGCCCTGCACACACACATACACACCATATGTAAAGCTATATGTTATATTTATAGTGTGATGGGGGGGGGGGGGTGAGTGAGCAGGAGATATAGATTAAACCTGACTCTCTCCCCCCGGGGGGGCTCCATACCGTCACCATGGTGATGAGGAGCTGCCCGGTAACCATGTGACCCTCACAATACCCCCCCCCCCCCTCCTCATATACCCCCCCATCTACTACATCTATCTCCGAGCCCGTTGGTCAGATCAGAGAGAGTCGAGGAGAAGGGAGGACGGAGAGGAGGGAGAGGAGGGAGAAGAAGAAGAAGAAGAAGAAGAAGAGAGGAGGAAGAAGAAGAAGAGAAGAAGAAGAAGAAGAAGAAGAAGAAGGAGAGAAGAAGAAAAGAAGAAGAAGAAGAGGAGGAGGAAGAAGAAGAAGAAGAAGAAGAAGAAGAAGAAGAAGGAGGAAGAAGAAAAAGAAGAAGAAGGGGAGGAAGGGGAAGAAGAAGAATAAGAAGAAGAAGAAGAGGAGGAGGAGAAGAAGAAGAAGAAGAAGAAGAAGAAGAGGAAGAAGAAGAAGAGGAGGAAGAAGAAAAAGAAGAAGAAGGGGAGGAAGGGGAAGAATAGTTTTTATTGTTTTTGCAGCAGCTGGACTTGTAGTAGCAGTACTGTAGTATTTCTCAGCAGTATTTCAGTATTTCTCAGGAGTACTGCAGTATTTATCAGCAGTATTGTAGTATTTCTCAGCAGTATTTCAGTATTTCTCAGGAGTACTGCAGTATTTATCAGCAGTATTGTAGTATTTCTCAGCAGTATTTCAGTATTTCTCAGCAGTACTGTAGTATTTCTCAGCAGTATTGTAGTATTTCTCAGCAGTATTTCAGTATTTCTCAGCAGTACTGTAGTATTTCTCAGCAGTATTGTAGTATTTCTCAGCAGTATTGTAGTATTTCTCAGCAGTACTGCAGTATTTATCAGCAGTACTGTAGTATTTCTCAGCAGTACTGTAGTATTTCTCAGCAGTATTTTTCAGCAGTACTGTAGTATTTCTCAGCAGTATTATTCAGAAGTATTGTAGTATTTCTCAGCAGTACTGTAGTATTTCTCAGCAGTATTATTCAGAAGTATTGTAGTATTTCTCAGCAGTACTGTAGTATTTCTCAGCAGTAATTCTCAGCTTCTGTAGTATATTAGTATTTCTCAGCAGTACTGCAGTATTTTTCAGTAGTATTGTAGTATTTTTCAGCGGTACTGTAGTACTGTAGTATTTCTCAGTAGTATAGTAGTATTTCTCAGTAGTACTACAGTATTTCTCAGCAGTACTACAGTATTTCTCAGCAGTATTGTATTATTTCTCAGTAGTACTACAGTATTTCTCAGTAGTACTACAGTATTTCTCAGCAGTACTACAGTATTTCTCAGCAGTATTGTATTATTTCTCAGTAGTACTACAATATTTCTCAGCAGTATTGTAGTATTTCTCAATAGTACTACAGTATTTCTCAGCAGTATTGTAGTATTTCTCAATAGTACTACAGTATTTCTCAGCAGTACTGTAGTATTTCTCAGCAGTACTACTTTATGTTCTGTTCCCACTCTGATATCTTCAGTTTGAAGGTGTTGTTGTAGGGTTCCGAGCCTCAGTCTGGTTCTGGTTCTGCCGGTGGTTTCAGTCCGCCTCAGTCCTCTAACACCTCCTCTCTGGACCAGTCTCTCTTCTTAATGCTGTGGTTGTCCAGGAGGCTTCACAGATTCACAGATCCACCTCCTGACTCCTGCACAGTAACGATAGTCTGTCCGATACCTGTTCTTTATTAGAGCACCGCTAGTGTTTTCAGACTAACTTTAGAGGGGTTCAGATTCAGGTCCACCTGTGGTCCAGAACCACCCGTCTGTCCTGGTCCTGTAGGTCAGGATGTTCTGGAAGAACACTGCATGGTCCTGGGATGATGTTGTTGATGATGGTGGTTATTTGCTTTCAACAGACCTCAGAAGGACACCAGACCCTGCTCCAGACACTAGCCTGAGCCACATCCCCACAACCACCAACATGGACCACATACCCACCAGAACCACCAACCTGAGCCACATCCCCACCACAACAACCAATCTGAGCCAAATCCCCACCACCACCAACCTGAGCCACATCCCCACCACAACAACCAACATGGACCACATCCCCACCACCACCACCAACCTGAGCCACATCCCCACGACTGGACTGAAGGACCTGACCAACCACAGCCTGACCTGGAGCTGCCCCCCTCAAAGCCTTCACCCAGCCAACAACTCCATCTACAGCTCGGGTCCAGCCTACAGCAGCTACAGTAGCTACAGCAGCTACGTGTCCTCGCTGTACTCCAACAGCACCAGGCAGGCGTCGGGAGGCAGCGGTGGCACCCAGCGGCACACGGTGAGTCCTCCTCCACCGCACCATGACACAAACCCAAAGTGTGGTCAAACAAATAAACTGTCTTCATTTTACTGGGCTAATTTAGGTCTGACTTGGGACTTGGTGGGATCTCTTGACCTAATAACATTACATTACATTACATGTCACTTGTTAGTCGCTTTTATCCAAAGCGACTTACATACTCAATACTGTGGACAATCCCCACAGGAGCACTTTGGGTGAAGTGTCTCAGGGACTCAACGACATGCTGACTGCAGTGGGGTTTGAACCACACGCCTCCCTACATCATAAGTAGCCATAAGTCATCAGGACTCACCTTTCTGTGTTCAGGACTTAACTCTTTGTTTGGGTCTATCCTCTCTTTGGGTCTATCCTCTCTTTGGGTCTATCCTCTCTTTGGGTCTATCCTCTCTTTTTGGGTCTATCTTCTCTTTGGGTCTATCCTCTCTTAGTTTGGGTCTATCCTCTCTTTGGGTCTATCCTCTCTTTGGGTCTATCATCTCTTAGTTTGGGTCTATCATCTCTTAGTTTGGGTCTATCGTCTCTTTGGGTCTATCCTCTCTTTGGGTCTATCATCTCTTAGTTTGGGTCTATCCTCTCTTTGGGTCTATCCTCTCTTAGTTTGGGTCTATCCTCTCTTTGGGTCTATCCTCTCTTTGGGTCTATCATCTCTTAGTTTGGGTCTATCCTCTCTTTGGGTCTATCCTCTCTTAGTTTGGGTCTATCCTCTCTTAGTTTGGGTCTATCCTATCTTTGGGTCTATCCTCTCTTTGGGTCTATCCTCTCTTTGGGCCTATCCTCTCTTAGTTTGGGTCTATCCTCTCTTTGGGTCTATCCTCTCTTTGGGTCTATCCTCTCTTTGGGTCTATCCTCTCTTTGGGCTATCCTCTCTTAGTTTGGGTCTATCCTCTCTTAGTTTGGGTCTATCCTCTCTTTGGGTCTATCCTCTCTTAGTTTGGGTCTATCCTCTCTTAGTTTGGGTCTATCCTCTCTTTGGGTCTATCCTCTCTTTGGGCCTATCCTCTCTTAGTTTGGGCCTATCCTCTCTTAGTTTGGGTCTATCCTATCTTTGGGTCTATCCTCTCTTTGGGTCTATCCTCTCTTTGGGCCTATCCTCTCTTAGTTTGGGTCTATCCTCTCTTAGTTTGGGTCTATCCTCTCTTTGGGTCTATCCTCTCTTAGTTTGGGTCTATCCTCTCTTAGTTTGGGTCTATCCTCTCTTTGGGTCTATCCTCTCTTAGTTTGGGTCTATCCTCTCTTAGTTTGGGTCTATCCTATCTTTGGGTCTATCTATCTCTCTTTGGGTCTATCCTCTCTTTGGGCCTATCCTCTCTTAGTTTGGGTCTATCCTCTCTTTGGGTCTATCCTCTCTTTGGGTCTATCCTCTCTTAGTTTGGGCCTATCCTCTCTTAGTTGGGTCTATCCTCTCTTTGGGTCTATCCTCTCTTAGTTTGGGTCTATCCTCTCTTAGTTTGGGTCTATCCTCTCTTTGGGTCTATCCTCTCTTTGGGTCTATCCTCTCTTTGGGTCTATCCTCTCTTTGGGTCTATCCTCTCTTTGGGTCTATCCTCTCTTAGTTTGGGTCTATCCTCTCTTTGGGTCTATCCTCTCTTTGGGTCTATCCTCTCTTTGGGTCTATCCTCTCTTTGGGTCTATCCTCTCTTTGTTTGGGTCTATCCTATATTTGGGTCTATCCTCTCTTTGGGTCTATCCTCTCTTTGGGCCTATTCTCTCTTAGTTTGGGTCTATCCTCTCTTGGGTCTATCCTCTCTTTGGGTCTATCCTCTCTTTGGGTCTATCCTCTCTTAGTTTGGGTCTATCCTCTCTTTGTTTGGGTCTATCCTCTCTTTGGGTCTATCCTCTCTTTGGGTCTATCCTATCTTTGGGTCTATCTCTCTTTGGGTCTATCCTCTCTTTGGGTCTATCCTATCTTAGTTTGGGTCTATCCTCTCTTTGGGTCTATCCTATCTTTGGGTCTATCCTCTCTTTGGGTCTATCCTATCTTAGTTTGGGTCTATCTCTCTTTGGGTCTATCCTCTCTTTGGGTCTATCCTCTCTTAGTTTGGGTCTATCCTCTCTTTGGGTCTATCCTCTCTTAGTTTGGGTCTATCCTCTCTTTGGGTCTATCCTCTCTTTGGGTCTATCCTCTCTTAGTTTGGGTCTATCCTCTCTTTGGGTCTATCCTCTCTTAGTTGGGTCTATCCTCTCTTTGGGTCTATCCTCTCTTTGGGTCTATCCTCTCTTTGGGTCTATCCTCTCTTTGTTTGGGTCTATCCTCTCTTTGGGTCTATCCTCTCTTAGTTGGGTCTATCCTCTCTTAGTTTGGGTCTATCCTCTCTTAGTTTGGGTCTATCCTCTCTTTGGGTCTATCCTCTCTTTGGGTCTATCCTCTCTTAGTTTGGGTCTATCCTATCTTTGTTTGGGTCTATCCTCTCTTAGTTTGGGTCTATCCTCTCTTTGGGTCTATCCTCTCTTAGTTTGGGTCTATCCTCTCTTAGTTTGGGTCTATCCTCTCTTAGTTTGGGTCTATCCTATCTTTGTTTGGGTCTATCCTCTCTTTGGGTCTATCCTATCTTTGGGTCTATCCTCTTTGGGTCTATCCTCTCTTTGGGTCTATCCTCTCTTTGGGTCTATCCTCTCTTAGTTGGGTCTATCCTCTCTTAGTTTGGGTCTATCCTCTCTTAGTTTGGGTCTATCCTATCTTTGTTTGGGTCTATCCTCTCTTTGGGTCTATCCTCTCTTTGGGTCTATCCTCTCTTTGGGTCTATCCTCTCTTTGGGTCTATCCTCTCTTAGTTTGGGTCTATCCTCTCTTTGGGTCTATCCTCTCTTAGTTTGGGTCTATCCTCTCTTAGTTTGGGTCTATCCTCTCTTTGGGTCTATCCTCTCTTAGTTTGGGTCTATCTCTCTTTTTGGGTCTATCCTCTCTTAGTTTGGGTCTATCCTCTCTTTGGGTCTATCCTATCTTTGGGTCTATCCTCTCTTGGGTCTATCCTCTCTTTGGGTCTATCCTCTCTTTGGGTCTATCCTCTCTTAGTTTGGGTCTATCCTCTCTTTGGGTCTATCCTCTCTTAGTTTGGGTCTATCCTCTCTTAGTTTGGGTCTATCCTCTCTTTGTTTGGGTCTATCCTCTCTTTGGGTCTATCCTCTCTTTGGGTCTATCCTCTGTTTGGGTCTATCCTCTCTTTGGGTCTATCCTCTCTTTGGGTCTATCCTCTGTTTGGGCCTATCCTCTCTTTGGTCTATCCTCTCTTTGGGTCTATCCTCTCTTTGGGTCTATCCTCTCTTTGGGTCTATCCTCTCTTAGTTTGGGTCTATCCTCTCTTTGGGTCTATCCTCTCTTTGTTTGGGCCTATCCTCTCTTTGGGTCTATCCTCTCTTTGTTTGGGTCTATCCTCTCTTTGTTTGGGTCTATCCTCTCTTTGGGTCTATCCTCTGTTTGGGTCTATCCTCTCTTTGTTTGGGTCTATCCTCTCTTTGGGTCTATCCTCTCTTAGTTTGGGTCTATCCTCTCTTTGGGTCTATCCTCTCTTTGGGTCTATCCTCTCTTTGGGTCTATCCTCTCTTTGGGTCTATCCTCTTTTTGGGTCTATCCTGTCTTTGGGTCTATCCTCTCTTTGGTCTATCCTGTCTTTGGGTCTATCCTCTCTTTGGGTCTATCCTCTCTTTGGGTCTATCCTCTCTTTGGGTCTATCCTCTCTTTGGGTCTATCCTCTCTTTGGGTCTATCCTCTCTTTGGGTCTATCCTGTCTTTGGGTCTATCCTCTCTTTGGGTCTATCCTGTCTTTGGGTCTATCCTCTCTTTGGGTCTATCCTCTCTTTGGGTCTATCCTGACCCCCCTTCCTATAACCTGGACCCCTTCCCTACACTCCGGTCTGTCCCTGACCCCCCTTCCTATACCCTAGACCAGGGTTCCCAACCTTTATTGTGCCAAGGACCGGCAGATACATAAAAAAAAATCGCGGACTCGTTGTCATTTTAACTGATTTTAATATTTACTCTCCACCAGCAGGTAGCAACAGAGGCTAATTATATGTAACGCCTGAACAAATACTAGAACAATATGCATCCAAAACATATTAACACGTTTAAAAAAACCCCGACGTTATTCAGTTTTTAAACCAAAACCGGAAAACAGATAAATCAACGTTTTGGTTTTGTTTGTATGATTTAGGGATAATCCAGTGAATGCTGGGAAAACGAGGATAAGGCATTATGAAGGAGTGTGTGTGTGTGTGTGTGTGTGTGTGTGTGTGTGTGTGTGTGTGTGTGTGTGTGTGTGTGTGTGTGTGTGTGTGTGTTGTGTGTGTGTGTGTGTGTGTGTGTGTGTGTGTGTGTGTGACACTGGCATTTGTTTTCAGAAGATATTATGATAGTGTCGTTCGTTCCGGTGCACTCCGACAGCATTTAGCACTACATCGAGATTAAGATTAAACTAATTTATTTTGGGAACACCCGCATATAGGCTACCTATGGAGTTAGCCAGATGTGTGTAAATGACTGTTCATGGTCATTTGAAAACAAATGCCGGTGTCGGACAGACACAAACACCGAACACACAGAGCTGAGCTGAGCTGAGCAGAGCACATACACACACACATCATGCGCCTTGGTGACTGGACATCTCCTTCATAAAACTAATAAAAGGGGGAGTACATCAGTTCGATGTGTGTAGAGCTGTGTGTAGAGATGTGTGTGGTTAACACTTAGCAGCCTGCAGTCACTCTTAAGCTGTTCTGATGAAGGTAAACACAGCGAAGGCGGTGCGTAAAAAGGCACAGCTCTTTACCCGCTGGTGCTGCACTTCTCAGAGGCGGAGTATACGTCCCGCTGCCTCCTGATGCTGCAGCCATTTCATGAAGGGAAGGAGGTTTTCCTTCTATAAACAGCTGTGGGCAGCAGATACTGTGAGAGTCCCGGACATGAATTCATAGATCAAGGCAGACTGGTTTACAGACTCTCTTGTTTTGCCAATCCGGTGCTTAAACAAATAGCTCTAGACCCCTGGCCGACATGTCCTTAAATGAAGTCCGAGTTTGAAATATATCTCAAATAATGTATGCACTGCCATTTCCCCACATAAACATAACAGTCTGCAATGAAACGGTCGTCTCCTGTGTGCTCCTCTTCCTGGCGCACACGGTAACTTTCTCGTGCGCACAAGAGGCTGAGACCTTAGGCTGAGCCGCCGAATCTCTCGGAACATCATAAAAGCAATTTTCAACTGTTTTCTGGTGAAAGATTAACTAGCTACTGGATGAAATAATATGACTGGTATAGGTGCGGAAATTAAACACTTTTAGAAAAAATATATTATGATAAACTCACAGCTATTTCGCGGCCCGGTACCGGTCCGCGGACCGGGGGTTGGGAACCCCTGCCCTAGACCTCTTCCCTACAGTAACCTAGACCTTCCCTATAGTCACCTAGACCTCTTCCCTACAGTCCAGTCTGTCTCTGACCCCCCTTCCTATAACCTGACCTCTTCCCTACACTCCGGTCTGTCCCTGACCCCCCTTCCTATAACCTAGACCTCTTCCCTACAGTCCGGTCTGTCTCTGACCCCCCTTCCTATAACCTAGACCTCTTCCCTACACTCCGGTCTGTCCCTGACCCCCCTTCCTATAACCTAGACCTCTTCCCTACACTCCGGTCTGTCCCTGACCCCCTTCCTATAACCTAGACCTCTTCCCTACAGTCCGGTCTGTCCCTGACCCCCCTTCCTATAACCTAGACCTCTTCCCTACAGTCCGGTCTGTCCCTGATCCCCCTTCCTATAACCTAGACCTCTTCCCTACAGTCCGGTCTGTCCCTGACCCCCTTCCTATAACCTAGACCTCTTCCCTACAGTCTGGTCTGTCCCTGACCCCCCTTCCTATAACCTAGACCTCTTCCCTACAGTCCGGTCTGTCCCTGACCCCCCTTCCTATAACCTAGACCTCTTCCCTCTCAGTTAAAAGTCCGCTGATGTGTTTTCTGTTTTTCTGTTTTTCTTTAAACTCTCATCAAAGATTCACATGTGATGAATTATAGAGAGAAGCTTCTGCTGTTCACACACTATACATATATATAAATCACACACACACACACACACACACACACACACACACACACACACACACACACACACACACACACACACCACACACACACACACACACACACACACACACACACACACACACACTGACCCAGAACTGACCCAGAACTGACCCAGAACTGATCCAGAACTGATCCAGACCTGATCCAGAACTGACCCAGAACTGACCCAGAACTGATCCAGAACTGACCCTCCGTCAGACTGGAAGGGCGGGTCCTTGTTGTTGAGAATCCGGTTCATATTCTGAGATCTAGATTTATGATACTAAGTGATACGATAATAAGATATGATCCTGTTGGTCATTTTGGGGTTTGGGTTGAATGTAAACCGGTTTGGGTTTAATGTAACGGTTTGGGTTTAATGTAAACCGGTTTGGGTTGAATGTAAACCGGTTTGGGCTTTCAGGATATTAAGATATCCTGAAGGGGTTTCTGAGCCCCGACACATCGAGCCTCGAGCCCCCGCAGAAGCTCTGAAGGCCTTCTCTTGAAGCACGTCTTCAGTCGTCATGTCGCAAATACACACATTAAAGAGTCAGTGAGCTACAGAGTGTGTGTGTGTGTGTGTGTGTGTGTGTGTGTGTGTGTGTGTGTGTGTGTGTGTGTGTGTGTGTGTGAGGAAAACATGAAGAGCAGCATTCACACAGGAGGAGGGGTCAGGGTGTGTGTGTGTGTGTGTGTGTGTGTTGTGTGTGGTGTGTGTGTGTGTGTGTGTGTGTGTGTGTGTGTGTGTGGGAACCGACAATGAGAAGAATAGCAGGAAACACACACTCAGACTCACAAAAACACTGGATGTACCCCTGCGATAAGACACACACTTCCTGAACACACATGCACACACACACACACACACACACACACACACACACACACACACCACACACACCACACACACCACACACACACACACACACACAGTCTTCTCTCCGGCAGCAGGCTGTTGATCTTCTCTCTGGTTCTGCAGTGCAGTCTAAACTTTGCTTAAATCTGTTTTATACTTTTTTAAAAACCTGGTCCTGTAAACCTGGACCTGGTCCTGGTTCGATGTGGATTGGACTCTGATTTTGGGAAGTCTTTGGACCGGCTCTGTTTCTGGTGTCACTGGGTCTGGTTTTAAATTTTCTGGATTACATCTTCTCATCTGGACCCTGCTTCTGGTCTTGGGTCAGCCCTGGTTCTGGTTCTGGTGGGGCTGTGGACTCATGGAGGTCTGACCCGCTGTCATGCACACGATTCACCGCTATGTCGAGGCTGCATCGCACAGAACCTGCCGCAGGTCTGAGTCCACTTCCTGTACAGAGTCCCGGGTCAAAGGTTCTGGTCTCAGGGAGCACAGTTCTGTTGCTGATACGGGCCTCATCAGGTGCAGCTGTGTGGTGTAGAGTCAGGGTTTCTATGTATTCACTTTAAGAGGATGAGTAACAGAGTGAGATAGGAAGGATCTTCAGGTCTAGAAGGGTAGGGGTCCCAGAGTCCTCTGCTCTCTGGTAGGTCTGTTATATATTCTGCAGGTGATAGTGGGCAGCCTTAGTACTGGTTTTAATGTTGAGATTCAGGTCAGAGTCTAGGACTCAGTACTGGGTCCAGTGGACCTGGTACCTGAAGCTCAGTAACCAATCAGCTCTCTGTCCTTCAATCAGCTGTCTGATGTCCGGTGCTCTCACTAACATCATGCCTCTTCTGATTGGCTGCTCAGTGTGATGTCACTGCAGGCTGCTGGTCATTGTGTGTGTGGTGTGTGTGTGTGTGTGTGTGTGTGTGTGTGTGTGTGTGTGTGTTGGTGTGTGTGTGTTAATGTTTGATTTCTTCAGGTTTAAGGCAGATGCACTTCACATCTTTATGTTTGTCAGAGCGCCATCAATAATTCACACAGATTAAAACTGGATGAACTGAGAAACTGCAACTGACAGGAGGAGTGTGTGTGAGTGTGTGTGTGTGTGATGTGTGTGTGTGAGTGTGTGTGAGTGTGTGTGTGTGAGTGTGTGTGTTTGAACAGGGTCCCTGTATTCTTTGCTGTTCACACAGTAGGTGTGTGTAGCCTGAGAGGCCAGATGCGGGGCACAGGAACCCCTCTGCTGCTTCAGAAGGTGTTTTGAGCCCTCAGTTATGACTGCAGGAGAGAATCATCACTAGCCCCGCCTCCCTTTTTTAAAGAGGGGGTTAGAGGAGCAGAATAAGTGTAAACTGATGGTGTGAACAGCAGCCAGAGGGATATAATAACTTCAGTGTTAGCATTAGCATTCACTGAGCATGTGAACCCTCTGACCCCCCCCCCCCCCCCGCTGTTTTTAATATCAGCCTGTCAGTCTGAACTCAGGGACATTTACCTTCCTTTGTGTAGAGCTGTAGACCTTTTCCTCTGTCTCTGTTTGCACAGTCATGGTTACAGTGACCCCCCCCCCAGAAACCACTAACCCCACAGAAAAAGCCTCAACTTTAAGGCAACCTTCACATTAACCCCCCCCCCCCCCTTTACTTTCCTCTCAAGCCTCCAGTGATCAGACAACTAGAGAAGTCCTGTTGAAAGTGTATATTAATGTGTGTGTGTGTGTGTGTGTGTGTGTGTGTGTGTGTGTGTGGTGTGTGTGTGTGTGTGTGTGTGTGTGTGTGTGGTGTGTGTGTGTGTGTGTGTGTGTGTGTGTGTGTGTGTGTGTGTGTGTGTGTGTGTGTACAGGTGAGTGTGTCTCGAGGGACGATGGCTTTGGCTTCACGATCTGCTGCGACGCTCCGGTGAGAGTCCAGGCTGTGGAGCCCGGTGAGGAACTATAACTATGCCAGGCATCAATATATATTTATATATATCCTTTATTATAGCAGGTAAAGTCTCATTGAGATTAAAATCTGTTTTTCATGAGCGACCTGGCCACGAGGGCAGCATGAACAAAGTTACAACAACTGACACAAAACAATTCAGGCAGACGAATACAGCTGTAAAACAGAGATGAAATGGCACATTAACGCATGTCTAACAGCTGTTTCCCCAGTCCTCACTGTAGGAACCAGCATCTGCCATATGAAACCCAACCAATGGGAAAGTCTACAATAACAATAACAATAATAATAATACTATGTGATGTCCTCAGGAGGCCCAGCCCAGGCTGCCGGGCTGCGTCAGGGCGACTCGGTCCTGCAGCTGAACTCACTTCCTGTAGAAACCTGGCAGTGCGTCGACCTCGCCCACACCATCAGGTAACCCCCCCCCCCCAGAGTTTCACTTCCTGTTTCCTGTCTCTCTTTATTTACATTTAAGTGTGTGTGTGGTGTGTGTGTGTGTGTGTGTGTGTGTGTGTGTGTGTGTGTGTGTGTGTGTGTTGTGTGTGTGTGGTGTGTGTGTGTGTGTGTGTGTGTGTGGTGTGTGTTGTGTGTGTGTGTGTGTGTGTGTGTGTGTGTGTGTGTAGGAGCTGCTCCTCTCAGATAGTGTTGGTGGTGTGGAGAGGGTTACCTGAGCTCCGTCCTCACAGCCAGGTGAGTGTGTGTCATGTCTAATATTCATAAAACTAAGCTACAGCTGCTTTGCTAACCTCAGCTACGTTACAGCTAGTGTGCTAACCTCAGCTACGTTACAGCTAGTGTGCTAACCTCAGCTACGTTACAGCTAGTGTGCTAACCTCAGCTACGTTACAGCTAGTGTGCTAACCTCAGCTACGTTACAGCTAGTGTGCTAACCTCAGCTACGTTACAGCTAGTGTGCTAACCTCAGTAAGTTACAGCTAGTGTGCTAACCTCAGCTACGTTACAGCTAGTGTGCTAACCTCAGTTACGTTACAGCTAGTGTGCTAACCTCAGTTACGTTACAGCTAGTGTGCTAACCTCAGTTACGTTACAGCTAGTGTGCTAACCTCAGCTACGTTACAGCTAGTGTGCTAACCTCAGCTACGTTACAGCTAGTGTGCTAACCTCAGCTACGTTACAGCTAGTGTGCTAACCTCAGCTACGTTACAGCTATGTGCTAACCTCAGCTACGTTACAGCTAGTGTGCTAACCTCAGCTACGTTACAGCTAGTGTGCTAACCTCAGTTACGTTACAGCTAGTGTGCTAACCTCAGTTAAGTTACAGCTAGTGTGCTAACCTCAGCTAAGTTACAGCTAGTGTGCTAACCTCAGCTACGTTACAGCTAGTGTGCTAACCTCAGCTACGTTACAGCTAGTGTGCTAACCTCAGCTACGTTACAGCTAGTGTGCTAACCTCAGCTACGTTACAGCTAGTGTGCTAACCTCAGCTACGTTACAGCTAGTGTGCTAACCTCAGCTACGTTACAGCTAGTGTGCTAACTCAGTTAAGTTACAGCTAGTGTGCTAACCTCAGCTACGTTACAGCTAGTGTGCTAACCTCAGCTACGTTACAGCTAGTGTGCTAACCTCAGCTACGTTACAGCTAGTGTGCTAACCTCAGTACGTTACAGCTAGTGTGCTAACCTCAGCTACGTTACAGCTAGTGTGCTAACCTCAGCTACGTTACAGCTAGTGTGCTAACCTCAGCTACGTTACAGCTAGTGTGCTAACCTCAGCTACGTTACAGCTAGTGTGCTAACCTCAGCTACGTTACAGCTAGTGTGCTAACCTCAGCTACGTTACAGCTAGTGTGCTAACCTCAGTACGTTACAGCTAGTGTGCTAACCTCAGCTAAGTTACAGCTAGTGTGCTAACCTCCGCTACGTTACAACTAGTGTGCTAACCTCAGCTACGTTAAAGCTAGTGTGCTAAACTCAGCTACGTTACAGCTAGTGTGCTAACCTCAGCTACGTTACAGCTAGTGTGCTAACCTCAGCTACGTTAAAGCTAGTGTGCTAACCTCAGCTACGTTACAGCTAGTGTGCTAACCTCAGCTACGTTAAAGCTAGTGTGCAAACCTCAGCTACGTTACAGCTAGTGTGCTAACCTCAGCTACGTTACAGCTAGTGTGCTAACCTCAGCTACGTTACAGCTAGTGTGCTAACCTCAGCTACATTACAGCTAGTGTGCTAAACCTCAGCTACGTTACAGCTAGTGTGCTAACCTCAGCTACGTTACAGCTAGTGTGCTAACCTCAGCTAAGTTACAGCTAGTGTGCTAACCTCAGCTATGTTACAGCTAGTGTGCTAACCTCAGCTACGTTACAGCTAGTGTGCTAACCTCAGCTACGTTACAGCTAGTGTGCTAAACTCAGCTACGTTACAGCTAGTGTGCTAACCTCAGCTACGTTACAGCTAGTGTGCTAACCTCAGCTACGTTACAGCTAGTGTGCTAACACCAGCTACGTTACAGCTAGTGTGCTAACCTCAGCTACGTTACAGCTAGTGTGCTAACCTCAGCTAAGTTACAGCTAGTGTGCTAACCTCAGCTACGTTACAGCTAGTGTGCTAACTCAGCTAAGTTACAGCTAAGTTACAGCTAGTGTGCTAACACCAGCTACGTTACAGCTAGTGTGCTAACCTCAGCTACGTTACAGCTAGTGTGCTAACCTCAGCTACGTTACAGCTAGTGTGCTAACCTCAGCTACGTTACAGCTAGTGTGCTAACCTCAGCTAAGTTACAGCTAGTGTGCTAACCTCAGCTACGTTACAGCTAGTGTGCTAACCTCAGCTACGTTACAGCTAGTGTGCTAACACCAGCTACGTTACAGCTAGTGTGCTAACCTCAGCTACGTTACAGCTAGTGTGCTAACCTCAGTTACTTACGTTAGTGTGCTACCTCAGCTACTTACAGCTAGTGTGCTAACCTCAGCTACGTTACAGCTAGTGTGCTAACCTCAGCTACGTTACAGCTAGTGTGCTAACCTCAGCTACGTTACAGCTAGTGTGCTAACCTCAGCTACGTTACAGCTAGTGTGCTAACCTCAGCTACGTTACAGCTAGTGTGCTAACACAGCTACGTTACAGCTAGTGTGCTAACCTCAGCTACGTTACAGCTAGTGTGCTAACCTCAGCTAAGTTACAGCTAGTGTGCTAACCTCAGCTACTTACAGCTAGTGTGCTAACCTCAGCTACGTTACAGCTAGTGTACTAACAGCTACGTTACAGCTAGTGTGCTAACTCAGCTACGTTACAGCTAGTGTGCCCTCAGCTACGTTACCTAGTGTGCTAACCTCAGCTACGTTACAGCTAGTGTGCTAACCTCAGCTACGTTACTGCTAGTTTTAGCTGATGTCTCCTCCCGGTCTCCTAGACAACAGGCAGGAAGCTGCTGCCTCACCCCGCCCACAGTAAACATGGCCGCCGCCGGGGTCAGGGGTCAGGGGTCAGGTCCGGTCTGGGAGCTCTGGGCTCGCTGTGGAGGGACAGGAAGGACCATCAGGACCATCAGGACAGGACCATCAGAACCATCAGGACCATCAGAACCATCAGAACCATCAGGACCACCAGGAGCATCAGGACTACGCGCCTCGCACCGCCACACTGAAGGGAACCCGTGTGACATCATCACACGGAGACAATTACATCATCCTGTCAGCTGTCGATCCTGGGGGACAGGTGAGTCAGGGGGGGGCTACTAACAATGGGGTGGCGCCTACTGAAGACTGTTTTATGCTGATATTAATAATATAAGATGTGTGTGTGTGTGTGTGTGTGTGTGTGTGTGTGTTTCAGCTGCTGCAGTCAGTTTATCAGGACAGGGAGGGGGCCATCGGTAAGGTCATCATATATATAAACAATAAATAAATGTATTCCATTATGATATACTATAAGTAATATATAATATTATAATATTTGATGATATAAATAAGTAATGAATAATCTTCTGTAGGCCGGCTGTACCAGACCCACCCCAGCAGGGGGCAGCACCTCCTGCCGGACCCTCGCCCCTTCACCTGCACGCTGCCCCCCCCACCTCCATTCATCCAACCACCCGATAACTACGGCAACTACCAGAACTGCACCATCGTCCAATCACACTGTGCCCTGCTCCTACGGGCCCTACAGCAGCCCCGCCCCCAAAACACTCATCTTCCCCCTGTTTGTGCAGGTCAGAAACCCCTGTGGTTGTTGTTGTTTATCATGTTTTTGTTCCATGAAGGCTTCTCATTTCTCTAATTCCCCTCCTCGACTCCCCTCCTCGACTCCCCTCCTCGACTCCTCCTCGACTCCTATTCTCGTGTCTTAGTCCCTCCCACAGGAGATGCGAGCGGAGGAGCCGAGGAGGGGGAGAGAGGAGCGAGGAGGGGAACCGAGGAGAGAGGAGCCGAGGAGGGGAACCGAGGAGAGAGGAGCCGAGGAGAGAGGAGTCGAGGAGAGAGGAGTCGAGGAGGGGAACCGAGGAGAGAGGAGTCGAGGAGGGGAACCGAGGAGAGAGGAGGGGAAGCAGCAGGCGGTTAGAGAAATGAGAACTCCTCTCCTCTGAGCGGTCATTTTAAAGAGACGTCCATTAATGATGACAGGAGGCACAGCAGCCCTCTGTCTGATGGACAGATGTGTTCATGATGACAGGAGGCTCAGCAGCCCTCTGTCTGACGGACAGATGTGTTCATGATGACAGGAGGCACAGCAGCCCTCTGTCTGATGGACAGATGTGTTCATGATGACAGGAGGCTCAGCAGCCCTCTGTCTGATGGACAGATGTGTTCATGATGACAGGAGGCACAGCAGCCCTCTGTCTGACGGACAGATGTGTTCATGATGACAGGAGGCTCAGCAGCCCTCTGTCTGACGGACAGATGTGTTCATGATGACAGGAGGCAGCAGCAGCCCTCTGTCTGACGGACAGATGTGTTCATGAGGACAGGAGGCTCAGCAGCCCTCTGTCTGATGGACAGATGTGTTCATGATGACAGGAGGCTCAGCAGCTCTCTGTCTGATGGACAGATGTGTTCATGATGACAGGAGGCTCAGCAGCCCTCTGTCTGATGGACAGATGTGTTCATGATGACAGGAGGCTCAGCAGCCCTCTGTCTGATGGACAGATGTGTTCATGAGGACAGGAGGCTCAGCAGCCCTCTGTCTGATGGACAGATGTGTTCATGAGGACAGGAGGCTCAGCAGCCCTCTGTCTGATGGACAGATGTGTTCATGAGGACAGGAGGCTCAGCAGCCCTCTGTCTGATGGACAGATGTGTTCATGAGACAGGAGGCTCAGCAGCCCTCTGTCTGATGGACAGATGTGTTCATGAGGACAGGAGGCTCAGCAGCCTCTGTCTGATGGACAGATGTGTTCATGAGGACAGGAGGCTCAGCAGCCCTCTGTCTGATGGACAGATGTGTTCATGAGGACAGGAGGCTCAGCAGCCCTCTGTCTGATGGACAGATGTGTTCATGATGACAGGAGGCTCAGCAGCCCTTTGTCTGATGGACAGATGTGTTCATGATGACAGGAGGCTCAGCAGCCCTTTGTCTGATGGACAGATGTGTTCATGATGACTTATATATTTACTTTGATTCATTCACAGTGCGGTATAATGACAATAACAGGCTACGGATGCGGACACACACACACACACACACACACACACCCACACACACACATATATTATATAATATAATATATATAAATATATATATATATATTTCAGAATCAACAAGTATGAGAGCACGCTCATAATAATGTAACACAATCAGAGACTGGATAACCCCCCATGTTTTTTCTGTGTTGTTGTTTTTGTTTCAGCCTCTGGATCTGTGCAGTCCTGACAGAACTCTGCTGATGTCTGAGGAGATGATTCTCCACCAGGCCAACCAGCTGCCTGCACGGGTAAACACACTGTAAACACACTGTAAACACACTGTAAACACACTGTAAACACACTGTAACACAAACACACTGTAAATATAAATTGTGTGTGTGTGTTTCAGGTGACGGTGTTGATCTACAGCGACCTGCTGCTCCTCACCAGAGAGGATGAAGCCAGGCGCTGTAACGTCCTGCAGAGTCCTGTGTACCTGAACACACTGCAGCTGAGAGAGGGTACACACACACACACACACACACACACACACACACACACACACACACACACACACACACACACACACACACACACCACACACACACACACACACACACACACATACACACACACACACACAGTATAATAGTAATGTATAATGTGTGTGTGCGCAGTGTCCTCCGCCCCGCTGCAGATCCACTTCCTGTCCGGCTCCCTCTGGGTCTTCAGTCTGGAGGCGTTCAGCTCCGATCAGCAGCTGAGGGTCAGTCTCTGTCTCCATGACAACATACAGCTGCAGCTGGTCGCCACGGAGACGGGACACACCCACCAGGTGAGACACATACCTGCAGACCCCCCCTGGCATCAGACCCTCCCCCAGTTCTGATGAGTGTAGTTCGTTTTTTTTTGTTTCAATATTTTAGACAATATTTTTAGACAATACCAAAAACATTAGGAACAACAACACAATGACAACAACACAATGACAACAACAACAACAACAACAACAACAACACAACACAGCAACAGTAGCAACCTAGTACTCGTGTGAGTTTATCTGTTATATTTACGCCCACAGTTGTAACACTTGAACATTCTTCCTTCATGTACACTTGGACACCAGTCCCTCACACACTCCTTCAGAGTTCCTCCGCTCCGATGGCACATGAAACCATGTGTGGTTAGTTTGAACTTTAATAACCCCCCTCCATCCTGTCTCTACTTCCCCCCCCTCCAGCTCCCGGACCTCCCCTCAGATTTCGGCCTCCTCTCTCTCGGTCGTCCCTCCCCCCCTCTCTCCCCCCCCCTCTGTGACTCCCTCAGAGCTTCCTCTCCTTACTTCCCCACCTCTCACCTCCCCTCTCTCCCCACCTACCCCTCCTCCTCATCCCTTCCAGGACCTTCCCCTCTCCTCCCTCGGCCCCCCTCCAGCATCAGGATTCCGGTCTGGAAGGAGAGGGGTGAGGGGAGGGGGGGAGAAGAGCGTCAGCAGGGGGAGGGGGAGAGCGCCTCGGAGACATCAGAGAACACCAACGCCCCCTTCATCCTGAAGGAGAGTGATGAAGAGGAGGAGCTGAGCTTCACACCTGCAGGTCAGATAACATGCCTATTGGCTAGCGCTCCAAGACATTGTACGTGATAGGCTAAGGGGCGGGACATCTCTAATCTGTTGACCAATCACAACAGAGCCGGCCAGCTAACCAATCAGAGCAGACTGGGCTCTGGTTTCAGACGGAGGGTGAAAAGACGATGGATGTTTGTTATTAAATACATTTATTTTCTCAGTTTATTGTAAATGTTTGATCTCAGCTGGACTCTAGTCTGTCCCCCTGTGAGACCCCCCCTCTCTACAGTGTCTCCTCCAACAGAGCAACATGAATATATATATAGGACATAGAACAGATCAAACAGATCAAATAGTTCAAGAGAATGTTTTGAGATGTGCAAGAAAATACAAATAAAATCGAAATAGTGCAGAAGAGTCTGTGTACAAGTACATGGAATATGAGATATAGAGACATAATTAGCAAGATGCAAACAAATGAATGTCTATGGATGTTCTTTAAAAAGTTCAGGTGTTTAATAGTCTCATGGCCTGTGGGATGAAACTGTCTCTGTGTCACGGCTGGACGGCAAGGTGCGCAGGACCCAAGTGCTGAAAGCAGAAATCCTTTATTTCCAGAACTAGGGCAAAACATTAAGAACAAAAACCCTTCCAACAAGAATCTCACAAAGACTGACAGAAGAAGCAGAACCTAAATGCACAGGAGAGGAAACACAGGGGGGGGGAGGAGAAACAGGGGGGAGGGAGGAGAAACCCAGGGGGGAGGGAGGAGAAACCACAGGGGGGAGGGAGGAGAAACCCAGGGGGGAGGGAGGAGAAACACAGGGGGGAGGGAGGAGAAACACAGGGGGGAGGAGGAGAAACACAGGGGGGAGGGAGGAAAACCCAGGGGGGAGCGAGGAGAAACCACAGGGGGGAGGAGGAGAAACCACAGGGGGGAGGGAGGAGAAACACAGGGGGGAGGGAGGAGAAACCACAGGGGGGGAGGAGAAACCCAGGGGGGAGGGAGAGAAACACAGGGGGGAGGGAGGAGAAACACAGGGGGGAGGGAGGAGAAACCCAGGGGGAGGAGGAGAAACACAGGGGGGGAGGAGAAAACCCAGGGGGGAGGGAGGAGAAACCACAGGGGGGAGGGAGGAGAAACACAGGGGGGAGGGAGGAGAAACCACAGGGGGAGGGAGGAGAAACCACAGGTGGGAGGGAGGAGAAACCACAGGGGGGCGAGGAGAAACCCAGGGGGAGCGAGGAGAAACCAGGGGGGAGGGAGGAGAAACACAGGGGGGAGGGAGGAGAAACACAGGGGGGAGGAGGAGAAACCACAGGGGGGAGGGAGGAGAAACACAGGGGGGAGGAGGAGAAACACAGGGGGGAGGCAGAGGAAACACAGGGGGGAGGAGGAAACACAGGGGGGAGGGAGGAGAAACACAGGGGGGAGGGAGGAGAAAACACAGGGGGGAGGGAGGAGAAACCACAGGTGAGGAGGGAGGAGAAAACCCAGGGGGGAGGGAGGAGAAACACAGGGGGGAGGGAGGAGGAGAACACAGGGGGAGGAGGAGAAACACAGGGGGGAGGCAGGAGAAACCACAGGGGGGAGGGAGGAGAAACACAGGGGGGAGGCACGAGAAACACAGGGGGGAGGGAGGAGAAACACAGGGGGAGGGAGGAGAAACACAGGGGGAGGCAGGAGGAAACACAGGGGGGAGGGAGGAGAAACCACAGGGGGGAGGGAGGAGAAACACAGGGGGGAGGGAGGAGAAACCACAGGTGAGGAGGGAGGAGAATAATCCTGTTTAATTTGATGATGTTGGTTTATATGTTTTGTTCCAGTGCTGCGCCGCTCTCTCTCTGAGGCTCCCTGCTGCTGGAGCTCGATCGCCCCGCCTTCCTGTCCGACTCCACCATCCACCAGCTGACCCGCCCCTCCCCAGGTCCCGCCCCCCAGGCCCCGCCCCCCGCCGCCCCTCCATCAACACCTGAGGAAACAGCTCACCAGAGAGGGGGGGTCTCTGCACCAGATGATGCTGCTGCTCAACGGCACAAGGTAAAGACCAGTAGGGACCATCAGAGACAAGCAGAGATCATACAGACCAGCAGAGACAAGCAGAGATCATTACAGACCAGCAGAGACAAGCAGAGATCATTACAGACCAGCAGAGACAAGCAGAGATCATTACAGACCAGCAGAGACTAGTAGGGACCATCAGAGACAAGCAGAGATCATTACAGACCAGCAGAGACTAGTAGGGACCATCAGAGACAAGCAGAGATCATTACAGACCAGCAGAGACTAGTACAGACCAGCAGAGACAAGCAGAGATCATTACAGACCAGCAGAGACTAGTAGGGACCATCAGAGACAAGCAGAGATCATTACAGACCAGCAGAGACTAGTACAGACCAGCAGAGACAAGCAGAGATCATAACAGACCAGCAGAGACAAGCAGAGATCATTACAGACCAGCCCAGCAGAGACAAGCAGAGATCATAACAGACCAGCAGAGACGAGTACAGACCAGCAGAGACAAGTACAGACCAGCAGAGACCAGTACAGACCAGCAGAGACCAGTACAGACCAGCAGAGACCAGCAGAGACCAGTACAGGCCAGTACAGACCAGTAAAGACCAGCAGAGACAAGCAGAGATCATTACAGACCAGCAGAGACTAGTACAGACCAGCAGAGACCAGTACAGGCCAGTACAGACCAGTAAAGACCAGCAGAGACAAGCAGAGATCATTACAGACCAGCCCAGCAGAGACAAGCAGAGATCATAACAGACCAGCAGAGACGAGTACAGACGAGTACAGACCAGCAGAGAAAAGTACAGACCAGCAGAGACCAGTACAGACCAGCAGAGACCAGTACAGACCAGCAGAGACCAGCAGAGACCAGTACAGGCCAGTACAGACCAGTAAAGACCAGCAGAGCCAAGCAGAGATCATTACAGACCAGCAGAGACTAGTACAGACCAGCAGAGACCAGTACAGGCCAGTACAGACCAGTAAAGACCAGCAGAGACAAGCAGAGATCATTACAGACCAGCAGAGACTAGTATAGACCAGAAGAGACAAGCAGAGATCATAACAGACAGCAGAGACCAGTACAGACCAGCAGAGACCAGTACAGACCAGCATAGACCAGTACAGACCAGTACAGAACAGCAGAGACCAGTACAGACCAGTACAGACCAGCAGAGACCAGTACAGAAATCAGAGATCATTACAGACCAGCAGAGACTAGTACAGACCAGCAGAGACAAGCAGAGATCATTACAGACCAGCAGAGACTAGTACAGACCAGCAGAGACAAGCAGAGATCCTAACAGACAAGCAGAGACCAGTACAGACCAGTACAGAACAGCAGAGACCAGTACAGACTAGTACAGACCAGCAGAGACCAGTACAGACCAGTACAGACCAGCAGAGACCAGTACAGACCAGCTGAAGGTTGGTTTTGTTTTGTTTGATTAGGATGCCGAGTTCGGTGACCTTCAACGGATGTACAGACTAGGGATGTACAGACTAGGGATGTACAGCCTAGGATGTACAGCCTAGGGATGTACAGCCTAGGGATGTACAGCCTAGGGATGTACAGCCTAGGGATGTACAGCCTAGGGATGTACAGACTCGGGATGTACAGCCTAGGGATGTACAGCCTAGGGATGTACAGCCTAGGGATGTACAGCCTCGGGATTACAGACTCGGGATGTACAGCCTAGGGATTACAGCCTAGGGATGTACAGCCTCGGGATGTACAGACTCGGGATGTACAGCCTAGGGATGTACAGCCTAGGGATGTACAGCCTAGGGATGTACAGCCTAGGGATGTACAGACTCGGGATGTACAGCCTAGGGATGTACAGCCTAGGGATGTACGCCTCGGGATGTACAGACTCGGGATGTACAGCCTAGGGATGTACAGCCTAGGGATGTACAGCCTAGGATGTACAGCCTAGGGATGTACAGCCTCGGGATGTACACTCGGGAGTACAGCCTAGGGATGTACAGCCTAGGGATGTACAGCCTAGGATGTACAGACTCGGATGTACAGCCTAGGATGTACAGCTAGGGATGTACAGCCTAGGGATGTACAGACTCGGATGTACAGCCTAGGGATGTACAGCCTAGGGATGTACAGCCTAGGGATGTACAGACTAGGGATGTACAGCCTAGGGATGTACAGACTCGGGATGTACAGACTCGGGATGTACAGACTCGGATGTACAGCCTAGGATGTACAGCCTAGGGATGTACAGACTCGGGATGTACAGACTCGGGATGTACAGACTCGGGATGTACAGCCTAGGGATGTACAGACTCGGGATGTACAGCCTAGGGATGTACAGCCTAGGGATGTACAGCCTAGGGATGTACAGACTCGGGATGTACAGCCTAGGGATGTACAGACTAGGGATGTACAGACTAGGGATGTTAAGATTCACCGGTTCGCATCGTGCACCGGCATAAACGTTCAAAATGCGAGTGCACCGGTTGAAACCGGCTGTTTGTGAAAGAACTGTTTGTGAAAGAACTGTTTGTGAAAGAACTGTTTGGGAAAGAACTGTTTGGGAAAGGCCTTTTTGTGAAAGGTCCAAGTGTTGGTTTATAAGGTGAAAAAGAAACAGCATAATGTGCAGCACTTTTTTGTTAATTTATGATTTGCTGCATAAAAGGAATAAAACTAAATCCTCTGTCGTACATATTCAATCGTATCATTACTTTGCATCGTATCGCATAATGTTGAATCAAACAGGGCTGAATCGCATCGGCCTCAGTGATGGAGATGCACATCCCTAGTACAGAGCAGTACAGAGCAGTACAGAGCAGTACAGACCAGTACAGAGCAGTACAGAGCAGTACAGAGCAGTACAGAGCAGTACAGAGCAGTACAGAGCAGTACAGAGCAGTACAGAGCAGTACAGACCAGTACAGACCAGTACAGAGCAGTACAGAGCAGTACAGAGCAGTACAGACCAGTACAGACCAGTACAGAGCAGTACAGAGCAGTACAGAGCAGTACAGACCAGTACAGACCAGTACAGAGCAGTACAGAGCAGTACAGAGCAGTACAGAGCAGTACAGAGCAGTACAGAGTAGTACAGACCAGTACAGAGCAGTACAGACCAGTACAGACAGTACAGAGCAGTACAGAGCAGTACAGAGCAGTACAGAGCAGTACAGAGCAGTACAGAGCAGTACAGAGCAGTACAGAGCAGTACAGACCAGTACAGAGCAGTACAGAGCAGTACAGAGCAGTACAGAGCAGTACAGAGCAGTACAGAGTAGTACAGACCAGTACAGACCAGTACAGAGCAGTACAGACCAGTACAGACCAGTACAGACCAGTACAGAGCAGTACAGAGCAGTACAGAGTAGTACAGACCAGTACAGACCAGTACAGACCAGTACAGACCAGTACAGACCAGTACAGACCAGTACAGAGCAGTACAGACCAGTACAGACCAGTACAGAGCAGTACAGAGCAGTACAGAGCAGTACAGAGCAGCAGAAGGCTGACGGTTGGTTTTTATTTTTTTATTAGGATGCCAAGTTCGGAGACCTTCAACTGAGGAAGAAGACCAAGAGTCTGTATGTACACACACACACACACACACACACACACACACACACACACACACACACACACACACACACACACACACACACACACACACACACACACACCCACACACACACACACTAACATACTTCCTGTTTCTTAGAGCTGCGGACGCCCGGAGTCACCTGCTGTTTCTACGGCGACGGAAAAACAGCACCTGTTTCCATGGCAATAGTTTGGAGAAAGCTCTGAGGAACAACAGGTAGGAAAACTGTGTTCTGAGGGGACCGCCGGACCAGAAACCTGATGGTTCCTGCTGGTTCCTGCTGGTTCCTGCTGGTTCATGATGGTTCCTGCTGGTTCCTGATGGTTCCTGCTGGTTCCTGCTGGTTCCTGCTGGTTCCTGCTGGTTCCTGCTGGTTCCTGATGGTTCCTGCTGGTTCATGATGGTTCCTGGTGGTTCCTGATGGTTCCTGCTGGTTCCTGCTGGTTCCTGCTGGTTCCTGCTGGTTCCTGCTGGTTCCTGTTGGTTCCTGTTGGTTCCTGCTGGTTCCTGCTGGTTCCTGCTGGTTCCTGCTGGTTCCTGCTGGTTCCTGTTGGTTCCTGATGGTTCCTGATGGTTCCTGATGCAGGCATGAAAATCACTCACCTTTCGGCGAAATTCGCCGTTTTGAAACCAAATAGGTGACCTACGTGAATCGTGTAGATTCGATGAGAAAATATTTAAGGGGGGGGGTAGGTTCAGAGGCCGTAATGGTACGCACCGTTGGGTGACGAGTGGAAGACGAGACCCAATCACTGCCGCTGAGAGAGTCTCTCAGCGGCAGTGATTGGGTCTCGTCTTCCACGGTGCGTACCGTTACGGCCTCTGAACCAGCCCCAGAGATTCAGTGAACTGCGAACAGGTGCGCGTGCCAAAAGGGACCTGATCATTGGTTTACAAGCAGTTCGCTTCGCTCGTGCTGACCAGAGCGGGATCCAGACCACCATCAGAAGCTGAAAGCACGCCTGGCCTCGGCGATTCCGCACAGCATGAATCGCTCCCGACTCGGGGAGGTAGTGACGAATGTGTAATGTGAACACAGCAGGAGAGAACGCAACGTTAGACAGCTAGCACTAAAGCTCCGGTGGAAAATGATTAGCTAACGCTACCGTTAGCTAACATTAGCTAGATATCGTTACTAAAGTTAGATGCTAGCTTGTATAGCTTACGGTAAATCACAAAAAAGAAAAACTGGTTAATGTTAGTGCTACTTTCTAAAATCTCTACAACTCGTTTTTCCAGGACGTGTTGATGATTTTGAGGTGAGGGGACTGACTAGGCTGAGGGTAAAGTGGTCCACCGTTCTATCAATAAGGCTAAACTAGAAGTTAGTGCTAACACTAATACAAACATTATTTTTGCAGAATGAGTGTGTTAGGGGAGAAGGATTCAGCCATTGTTAAACAGCTGGATGCTGGATTGAAATGCAGCTGGAACTGGTCGTGGCTAAAACTGGAAGGCAAGGTCTCAGTAAAAGAGCAAGAGGTGTCCTTTCATCTAGGAGATGGATTCATCAAAATCAACAGGCAGGGATTGGCCAGATGCATTCTCTGCCACAAAGAGATCAATTATGCTAACAAAGGCAGCCATGCTCTGCAGGCTCACTGCCAGACGGAAGTTCACAAGAAGAAGGTGCAGATGATAGCTTCCACTCATAGTGATGCCAGCAGCTTCCTTCCAGCATCAGCTAGGGTGAATCCAGCAAGCCAGAGTCAAGCCAACCAGGGGTCAGAAACAATCAGGCAGCAGTGCCAGGGAAAGATCCCCGTACCAGTTATAAACCGCATAGCAAATGCAGAGGTAGGTGGTGTAGGCCTGTTAGTCAGCACAGGCAGCATAGACAGAGGACACTAGCACTTTGAGATTGTTATTTTTATTATAACAATAATATAATAATCATTTATTATTATTATTATTCTTCCCAATCAGCTGCGGTCACTGGCAGCATCATCACCTAAACATGGAATACACTAGCTTTACATTCATTACATAATGTGTGTTCTAGGCAATGGTCCTTGGAACCTCGGCGGAGCATTCCATCCCGTTTTCTAAGGCTCCTGGAAACCACTGTATTCTGTGTTTTAGGCTCTTTGCCAATAAAATGTATTAAAATCTGAATGACATAACATTGTATTGGCTGTCAGTCATGATGGAAGAGTAGACAAGTTAAGTTCCAGCATGTCCACCGTCTGCATGCATTAAGCCCTTACCTCACATTGTGCCTCATATACTGTAAATGTTAGACCCAGTGACAGGCTGGCATGAAATGTCTTGCATAATACTTCGTAAGGAGGCCATAATATGTTTGACTCATGGCTGAAGTTAAGTTTCTCCAGCTCTCTCCAGGTTGGCAAAAAAATGCATCAGATTGATGCTTTAAAATATGGAATATTCAACATGTTCTTCCGGGGGAGCGTGCCCCCAGACCCCCTAGAGGGATAATATCCTTCTCACCTTTTTCACCCCTGACCCGTTTTCATGCCTGCTGATGGTTCCTGCTGGTTCCTGGTGGTTCCTGGTGGTTCCTGGTGGTTCCTGCTGGTTCCTGATGGTTCCTGGTGGTTCCTGCTGGTTCCTGGTGGTTCCTGCTGGTTCCTGGTGGTTCCTGCTGGTTCCTGGTGGTTCCTGGTGGTTCCTGCTGGTTCCTGGTGGCTCCTGCTGGTTCCTGGTGGTTCCTGCTGGTTCCTGGTGGTTCCTGCTGGTTCCTGGTGGTTCCTGCTGGTTCCTGGTGGTTCCTGCTGGTTCCTGGTGGTTCCTGCTGGTTCCTGCTGGTTCCTGGTGGTTCCTGCTGGTTCTTGCTGGTTCCTGTTGGTTCCTGATAGTTCCTGCTGGTTCTTGCTGGTTCTGATGGTTCCTGCTGGTTCCTGATGGTTCCTGGTTGTTCCTGATGTTTCCTGATGGTTCCTGCTGGTTCCTGATAGTTCCTGCTGGTTCCTGATGGTTCCTGCTGGTTCCTGATGGTTCCTGATGTTCCTGCTGGTTCCTGTTGGTTCCGGATGGTTCCTGCTGGTTCCTGATGGTTGTTACTGGTTCTTGCTGGTTCCTGATGGTTCTTGCTGGTTCCTGATGGTTCCTGTTGGTTCCTGCTGGTTCCTGATGGTTTCTGATGGTTCCTGCTGGTTCCTGCTGGTTCCTGATGGTTCTTGCTGGTTCCTGATGGTTCCTGGTGGTTCCTGCTGGTTCCTGATGGTTCTTACTGGTTCTTGCTGGTTCCTGATTGTTCCTGATGGTTTCTGATGGTTCCTGCTGGTTCCTGTTGGTTCCGGATGGTTCCTGCTGGTTCCTGATGGTTCCTGGTGGTTCCTGCTGGTTCTTACTGGTTCCTGATTGTTCCTGCTGGTTTCTGATGGTTCCTGCTGGTTCCTGATGGTTCCTGCTGGTTCCTGATGTATCTTGCTGGTTCTTGCTGGTTCCTGATGGTTCCTGATGGTTCTTACTGGTTCTTACTGGTTCCTTCTGGTCCGAGTCTAAGGTAGCGTTGGTTCTGTTTTTCAGACCGTCTGCACGGGAGGTCCTGAGGTGGGCCGAGAGTCTGGAGGCTCTGCTGACCAATCAGTGTAAGTTGCACCACATCCTGTTTGTCTTTACTACCTGTTTGTCTCCGTCCGTCTCTATTGGCTGATCGGCCTTCTTGCTCTCTTCTTATTGGTCAGACGGTCTGGCTGTGTTCCGTCACTTCCTGAGGTCAGAGTTCAGTGAGGAGAACCTGGACTTCTGGTTGGCTGTCGAGAGGTTCAAGAGGACACGCCCCCTCAGCAAGATGGCCGCCAGGGCTGAGAAAATCTACCAGGAGTTCGTCAGCACGGCTGCAGCGAGACAGGTGAGACATCTACCTGTAGACAGAGACAGGAGACATGTGAGACATCTACCTGTAGACAGGAGACAGGTGAGACATCTACCTGTAGACAGAGACAGGAGACAGGTGAGACATCTACCTGTAGACAGGAGACAGGTGAGACATCTACCTGTAGACAGAGACAGGAGAGACATCGACCTGTAGACAGAGACAGGTGAGATATCTACCTGTAGACAGAGACAGGAGACATGTGAGACATCTACCTGTAGACAGGAGACAGGTGAGACATCTACCTGTAGACAGAGACAGGAGAGACATCTACCTGTAGACAGAGACACAGGAGACATGTGAGACATCTACCTGTAGACAGGAGACAGGTGAGACATCTACCTGTAGACAGAGACAGGAGACAGGTGAGACATCTACCTGTAGACAGACACAGGAGACAGGTGAGACATCGACCTGTAGACAGAGACAGGTGAGATATCTACCTGTAGACAGAGACAGGAGACAGCTGAGACATCTACCTGTAGACAGAGACAGGTGAGACATCTACCTGTAGACAGAGTCAGGAGACAGGTGAGACATCGACCTGTAGACAGAGTCAGGAGACAGGTGAGACATCTACCTGTAGACAGAGTCAGGAGACAGGTGAGACATCTACCTGTAGACAGAGACAGGTGAGATATCTACCTGTAGACAGAGACAGGAGACAGGTGAGACATCTACCTGTAGACAGAGTCAGGAGACAGGTGAGACATCTACCTGTAGACAGAGTCAGGAGACAGGTGAGACATCTACCTGTAGACAGAGACAGGAGACAGCTGAGACATCTACCTGTAGACAGAGACAGGTGAGATATCTACCTGTAGACAGAGACAGGAGACAGCTGAGACATCTACCTGTAGACAGAGACAGGAGACAGGTGAGACATCTACCTGTAGACAGAGACAGGAGACAGGTGAGACATCTACCTGTAGACAGAGACAGGAGAAAGGTGAGACATCTACCTGTAAACAGGGTTAGGAGACAGGTGAGACATCTACCTGTAGACAGAGACAGGGAAAGGTGAGACATCTACCTGTAGACAGAGACAGGTGAGACATCTACCTGTAGACAGAGACAGGAGAAAGGTGAGACATCTACCTGTAGACAGAGTCAGGAGACAGGTGAGACATCTACCTGTAGACAGAGTCAGGAGACAGGTGAGACATCTACCTGTAGACAGAGACAGGAGAAAGGTGAGACATCTACCTGTAGACAGAGTCAGGAGACAGGTGAGACATCTACCTGTAGACAGAGACAGGAGACAGGTGAGACATCTACCTGTAAACAGGGTTAGGAGACAGGTGAGACATCTACCTGTAGACAGAGACAGGAGACAGGTGAGACATCTACCTGTAGACAGAGACAGGAGACATGTGAGACATTTACCTGTAGACAGGAGACAGGTGAGACATCTACCTGTAGACAGAGACAGGAGACATGTGTGACATCTACCTGTAGACAGGAGACAGGTGAGACATCTACCTGTAGACAGGAGACAGGTGAGACATCTACCTGTAGACAGAGACAGGAGACAGGTGAGACATCTACCTGTAGACAGACACAGGAGACAGGTGAGACATCGACCTGTAGACAGAGACAGGTGAGATATCTACCTGTAGACAGAGACAGGAGACAGCTGAGACATCTACCTGTAGACAGAGACAGGTGAGACATCTACCTGTAGACAGACACAGGAGACAGGTGAGACATCGACCTGTAGACAGAGACAGGTGAGATATCTACCTGTAGACAGAGACAGGAGACAGCTGAGACATCTACCTGTAGACAGAGACAGGTGAGACATCTACCTGTAGACAGAGACAGGAGAAAGGTGAGACATCTACCTGTAGACAGAGACAGGAGACAGGTGAGACATCTACCTGTAAACAGGGTTAGGAGACAGGTGAGACATCTACCTGTAGACAGAGACAGGAGACGGGTAAGACATCTACCTCCAGACAGGGTCAGGAGACAGGTGAGACATCTACCTGTAGACAGAGTCAGGAGACAGGTGAGACATCCACCTGTAGACAGAGTCAGGAGACAGGTGAGACATCTACCTGTAGACAGAGAAGGTGAGACATCTACCTGTAGACAGAGACAGGTGAGACCTCTACCTGTAGACAGAGACAGGAGACAGGTGAGACATCTACCTGTAGACAGAGACAGGAGACAGGTGAGACATCTACCTGTAGACAGAGACAGGTGAGACATCTACCTGTAGACAGAGTCAGGAGACAGGTGAGACATCTACCTGTAGACAGGGTCAGGAGACAGGTGAGACATCTACCTGTAGACAGAGTCAGGTGAGACATCTACCTGTAGACAGAGTCAGGAGACATGTGAGACATCTACCTGTAGACAGAGACAGGTGAGACATCTACCTGTAGACAGAGTCAGGTGAGACATCTACCTGTAGACAGAGTCAGGAGACATGTGAGACATCTACCTGTAGACAGGAGACAGGTGAGACATCTACCTGTAGACAGAGACAGGTGAGACATCTACCTGTAGACAGAGACAGGTGAGACATCTGATTGGTCCTCCGATTAGTCCTGTTAGCTGTCCTCTGATTGGTCCTGTGATCTGTCCTCTGATTGGTCATGTGACCCTCTGCTGTCTATCTCCAGGTCAACGTGGACTCGTCTGTCAGAGAATCGACCAATCAGGGCCTGCGTCTGGGCGCTAACCCCGCCTCCTTCCAGCGGGCCCAGGCCCAGGTCTTCGGCCTGATGGAGGGCGACAGCTACCCACGCTTCCTGAGGTCCCGCCTCTACGCCCAGCTGGCCAATCAGGGCGCACAGACAGAGTCGTCCAATCAGAGTGGAGGTGTACCTTTAGACCAATAATAAGCGAGGAGAGCTGCCCGACATCTGATTGGCTGTCCATCAGCTCCAAGAGCCGACCAATGAAACTATAGTTGCATTATGGGAAATGTAGGAGCAGTGTTTTAAATGATAGTTGCATTATGGGAAATGTAGGAGCAGTGTTTTAAATGATAGTTGCATTATGGAAATGTAGGAGCAGTGTTTTAAATGATAGTTGCATTATGGGAAATGTAGGAGCAGTGTTTTTAGACTAAAGTCAGACTTTTTTATGAATAATTATTAAGAGTTCTCTAGTTTTACTGAATCACATTTTATTTCCATTCTTTAATATTTCCATCAGTCATCATGTCCCCTCAGTCTGAAGAATATATAGTAAATATAACATATATATATATATTATATAATACCTCTAATCCCCCTCTAAAGACTCTGAGTGTGTCCTGAGCTAAACCGTTTCGTTACATAGAACCTGTACTGTAACGACAATAAGTTGAATCTTCTTCAATAAGGAGTCAAAGTACTTCAGTGTTTACTTAAAGTACTTCAGTATTTACTTAATAAGTACTTTTACTAAATGTATTACACTTTGCAGATTGATCAAAGGAATAAATGACGGGGGCTTTAACCCTTAACCAGCTGCAGCATTAAACATGAAATACATATAATTAAATAAATATAATTAAACTGTGTGTTTTTTAACAATAGTATGACTACTTTTACTGAAGTAATAAATACTGATGAATGATTTATACTGAGTGATGTGAAGCTTTGTTATAAAGTAAAACACATATCTTTATTATTGAATAAAGAAACTCATACATGAATAAACATGAGGTAAACCAGGTGGAGGTCAAATATAATAATAACATAATATTATTATATTTTATATCCTGTCTGTAATCACCTAACACACAGACCCACAATGCACCTCTGCGTCACAATGAACACGTGTGAACAGACCAGCAGGGGGCGCTGTGGGTGGAGAAACACTAGTAGAAGTAGTCATTGTGCAGATGGGTCCATTTCAGAATCATATATATGATATCATATAATATACAATATATTATAATACAAATATATATCATATTAAGCTCTTTGAGCCATTTACCTCTGAACTGTAGTGGAGTAGAAGTACACCATCTACCTCTGAACTGTAGTAGAAGTACACAGTAGCATAACATGGAAATACTAAAGTAAAGTACAAGTACCTCTAAGTGTACTTCAGTACTGAGACTGACCCACAGCCAGTGGAGTTTAGTAACTGGTAAAGAAGGTAAAGAAGGAGGTCTGGACGGTGGCAGGGAGGCTTTATTAACAAACACAGATGCATTGTGGGGGATCTACCCGGCCAGGACGTGCTTGACGAACTCGGTGTAGTTGATGTGTCCGTTGGCGTCCTCCTGGCCCACCATCAGACGGTCCACCTCGTGCTCCGTCATCTTCTCGCCCAGCGTGGCCAGGACGTGCCTCAGCTCGGCGCCCATCACCGTGCCGTTGCCCTCCTTGTCGAAGACCCTCAGCCCCTCCACGAAGTCCTCGAAGGCGCCCGTCTCCTTGGAGCGCGCCACGTGCTGCAGCATGGGCAGGAAGCGGTCGAAGTCCAGCAGCTGGGTGTGCATCTCCTCGGGCTTGGGCCGGCCCAGCAGCTTCAGAACCTCCTGGTTGGTGGGGTTGTGTCCCAGCGCCCGCAGCACATCTCCGCACTGAGCGAAGCTGATCTTCATCTCGCCTGCCGGCGTCTCGTCGAACAGCGTGAAGGCGTCCCTGAACTCCTCCACCTGCTCGGGGCTGAAGTCCAGCACGATGCTGGCCAGGTCCACCTCGGGGGCTTTGGGCTCCGGAGGTGGGGGGGGCGCCTCCTCCTTCACCTCGTCCTTCTTCACCTCCGGCTTCTTCACCTCCGGCTTCTTCGCCTCCACCTTCTTCGGAGCCATGCTGTGCTGAGGACGGTCGACCGGGCGCCTTTATACCGTCCAGACCGGGGGGAGGGGGTCAGACCAGGGGGGGGACAGAGTGCCGATAAGAGCCGGAGCAGCAGCTATCTTTAGCCGCCGCAGCGCTACCAGAAAAGGACAAAGACACAGGCAGGAATGTACATCAGTGTGTGTGTGTGTTAAAGTGGTCTTAATGAATGTTTCTGAACTGCTTTTGGAGGAGACGCTCCTCTCATTCTGTCCATCAGAGCACGGAGAAAATGTACCCAGGAGAATTCTTGGAGATGTAGGATAAGAGATATGGCCTGTATGTTTAAATAGACATGTTTTAATAATCAGTCAGTATGAGTTCCACAGTGAAGCCGGCCTGATGTTCTCAGCTTCCTCCTGTCCTCCAGCCTCCTCTCAGCATTGTGGGTAATACTGGTCAATGACGTCTCTGTGCTCTGTTGTTAACAAAGTTGTGTTTCTGTTGAATGCTTTGACCCTTTATATTTCTCTTTAATTAACACAACTTGGTTTAACCTCGAAATCTGTTCATTTCTCACCAGAAGTGTGTGTGTGTGTGTGTGTGTGTGGTGTGTGGTGTGTGTGTGTGTGTGTGTGTGTGTGTGTGTGTGTGTGTGTGTGTGTGTGTGTGTGTGTGTGTGTGTGTGTGTGTGTGTGTGTGTGTGTGTGTGTGTGCAGCTGGAGCTCCTTCAGACTGAGATAACACACTCTTTATCTTCTGTGTGTTTCTATTCCGGCTCTGCATCTGCTGATAACACCTTACCCACAATGCACCACTGCTCAGGCCTCATGCAGAGGGGAGACAGAGGACAGAAGTGCAGATATTACTGTATTATAAACATCACAGTAACTGTACTACAGTCAGATATTACCATATTATAAACATCACAGTAACTGTACTACAGTCAGATATTACCATATTATAAACATCACAGTAACTGTACTACAGTCAGATACTACTATATTATAAACATCACAGTAACTGTACTACAGTCAGATACTACTATATTATAAACATCACAGTAACTGTACTACAGTCAGATACTACTATATTATAAACATCACAGTAACTGTACTACAGTCAGATACTACTGTATTATAAACATCACAGTAACTACTACAGTCAGATACTACTGTATTATAAACATCACAGTAACTGTACTACAGTCAGATACTACTGTATTATAAACATCACAGTAACTACTACAGTCAGATACTACTATATTATAAACATCACAGTAACTGTACTACAGTCAGATACTACAATATTATAAACATCACAGTAACTACTACAGTCAGATACTACTGTATTATAAACATCACAGTAACTGTACTACAGTCAGATACTACTATATTATAAACTCACAGTAACTGTACTACAGTCAGATACTACTGTATTATAACATCACAGTAACTGTACTACAGTCAGATACTACTGTATTATAAACATCACAGTAACTGTACTACAGTCAGATACTACTGTATTATAAACATCACAGTAACTGTACTACAGTCAGATACTACTGTATTATAAACATCACAGTAACTGTACTACAGTCAGATACTACTGTATTATAAACATCACAGTAACTGTACTACAGTCAGATACTACTGTATTATAAACATCACAGTAACTGTACTACAGTCAGATACTACTATATTATAAACATCACAGTAACTGTACTACAGTCAGATACTACTATATTATAAACATCACAGTAACTGTACTACAGTCAGATACTACTATATTATAAACATCACAGTAACTGTACTACAGTCAGATACTACTATATTATAAACATCACAGTAACTACTACAGTCAGATACTACTGTATTATAAACATCACAGTAACTACTACAGTCAGATACTACTGTATTAAAACATCACAGTAACTGTACTACAGTCAGATACTACTATATTATAAACATCACAGTAACTGTACTACAGTCAGATACTACTATATTATAAATCACAGTAACTGTACTACAGTCAGATACTACTGTATTATAACATCACAGTAACTGTACTACAGTCAGATACTACTATATTATAAACACAGTAACTGTACTACAGTCAGATACTACTATATTATAAACATCACAGTAACTGTACTACAGTCAGATACTACTGTATTATAAAACATCACAGTAACTGTACTACAGTCAGATACTACTATATTATAAACATCACAGTAACTGTACTACAGTCAGATACTACTGTATTATAAACATCACAGTAACTGTACTACAGTCAGATACTACTGTATTATAAACATCACAGTAACTGTACTACAGTCAGATACTACTATATTATAAACATCACAGTAACTGTACTACAGTCAGATACTACTATATTATAAACTCACAGTAACTACTACAGTCAGATACTACAATATTATAAACATCACAGTAACTGTACTACAGTCAGATACTACTATATTATAACATCACAGTAACTGTACTACAGTCAGATACTACAATATTATAAACATCACAGTAACTGTACTACAGTCAGATACTACCATATTATAAACATCACAGTAACTGTACTACAGTCAGATACTACTGTATTATAAACATCACAGTAACTGTACTACAGTCAGATACTACTGTATTATAAACATCACAGTAACTGTACTACAGTCAGATACTACTATATTATAAAACATCACAGTAACTGTACTACAGTCAGATACTACTGTATTATAAACATCACAGTAACTGTACTACAGTCAGATACTACTGTATTATAAACATCACAGTAACTGTACTACAGTCAGATACTACTGTATTATAAACATCACAGTAACTGTACTACAGTCATACTACCATATTATAACATCACAGTAACTGTACTACAGTCAGATACTACTATATTATAAACATCACAGTAACTGTACTACAGTCAGATAACTGTATTATAAACATCACAGTAACTGTACTACAGTCAGATACTACTGTATTATAAACATCACAGTAACTGTACTACAGTCAGATACTACAATATTATAAACATCACAGTAACTGTACTACAGTCAGATACTACTATATTATAAACATCACAGTAACTGTACTACAGTCAGATACTACTATATTATAAACATCACAGTAACTGTACTACAGTCAGATACTACTATATTATAAACATCACAGTAACTACTACAGGTCAGATACTACTGTATTATAAACATCACAGTAACTGTACTACAGTCAGATACTACATATTATAAACATCACAGTAACTGTACTACAGTCAGATACTACTATATTATAAACATCCAGTAACTGTACTACAGTCAGATACTACTGTATTATAAACACAGTAACTACTACAGTCAGATACTACTATATTATAAACATCACAGTACGTACTACAGTCAGATACTACCGTATTATAAACATCACAGTAACTGTACTACAGTCAGATACTACTATATTATAAACATCACAGTAACTGTACTACAGTCAATACTACTGTATTATAAACATCACAGTAACTGTACTACAGTCAGATACTACTGTATTATAAATCACAGTACTGTACTACAGTCAGATACTACTATATTATAAACATCACAGTAACTGTACTACAGTCAGATACTACTATATTATAAACATCACAGTAACTGTACTACAGTCAGATACTACTGTATTATAACATCACAGTAACTGTACTACAGTCAGATACTACTATTTATAACATCACAGTAACGTGT
>JAAKFY010001069.1:1615421-1682414 GCA_011823955.1 Dissostichus mawsoni
ACTGTGATGTTTATAATACAGTAGTATCTGACTGTAGTACAGTTACTGTGATGTTTATAATACAGTAAGTATCTGACTGTAGTACAGTTACTTTGGTTTTTGATGTGTATAATAGTAGTATCTGACTGTAGTACAGTTACTGTGATGTTTATAATATAGTAGTATCTGACTGTAGTACAGTTACTGTGATGTTTATAATAGTAGTATCTGACTGTAGTAGTTACTGTGATGTGTATAATATAGTAGTATCTGACTGTAGTACAGTTACTGTGATGTTTATAATACAGTAGTATCTGACTGTAAGTACAGTTACTGTGATGTTATAATATAGTAGTATCTGACCTGTAGTACAGTTACTGTGATGTTTATAATACAGTATATCTGACTGTAGTACAGTTACTGTATGTTTATATACAGTAGTATCTGACTGTAGTACAGTTACTGTGATGTTTATAATAAGTAGTATCTGACTGTAGTACAGTTACTGTGATGTGTATAATATAGTAGTATCTGACTGTAGTACAGTTACTGTGATGTTTATAATATAGTAGTATCTGACTGTAGTACAGTTACTGTGATGTTTATAATATAGTAGTATCTGACTGTAGTCGTTACTGTGATGTGTATAATATAGTAGTATCTGACTGTATACAGTTACTGTGATGTTTATAATACAGTAGTTCTGACTGTAGTACAGTTACTGTGATGTTTATATACAGTAGTATCTGACTGTAGTACAGTTACTGTGATGTTTATAATACAGTAGTATCTGACTGTAGTACAGTTACTGTGATGTTTATAATATAGTAGTATCTGACTGTAGTACAGTTACTGTGATGTGTATAATAGTAGTATCTGACTGTAGTACAGTTACTGTGATGTTTTATAATATAGTAGTATCTGACTGTAGTACAGTTACTGTGATGTTTATAATATAGTAGTATCTGACTGTAGTACAGTTACTGTGATGTTTATAATACGTAGTATCTGACTGTAGTACAGTTACTGTGATGTTTATAATATGTAGTATCTGACTGTAGTACAGTTACTGTGATGTTTTATAATACAGTAGTATCTGACTGTAGTACAGTTACTGTGATGTTTTATAATATGTAGTATCGCTGTAGTACAGTTACTGTGATGTTTTAATATTAGTATCTGACTGTAGTATAAGGAAGTAGTACAGTTACTGTGATGTTTAAATATAGTAGTATCTGACTGTAGTACAGTTACTGTGATGTTTATAATATAGTAGTATCTGACTGTAGTACAGTTACTGTGATGTTTATAATATAGTATCTGACTGTAGTACAGTTACTGTGATGTTTATAATACAGTAGTATCTGACTGTAGTACAGTTACTGTGATGTTTATAATAGGTAGTATCTGACTGTAGTACAGTTACTGTGATGTTTAATAAGTAGGTATCTGACTGTAGTACAGTTACTGTGATGTTTATAATACAGTAGTATCTGACTGTAGTACAGTTACTGTGATGTTTATAATATAGTAGTATCTGACTGTAGTACAGTTACTGTGATGTTTATAATACAGTAGTATCTGACTGTAGTACAGTTACTGTGATGTTTTATAATATATAGTATCTGACTGTAGTACAGTTACTGTGATGTTTATAATATAGTAGTATCTGACTGTAGTACAGTTACTGTGATGTTTATAATACAGTAGTATCTGACTGTAGTACAGTTACTGTGATGTTTATAATATAGTAGTATCTGACTGTAGTACAGTTACTGTGATGTTTATAATATAGTAGTATCTGACTGTAGTACAGTTACTGTGATGTTTATAATATGGTAATATCTGCACTTCTGTCCTCTGTCTCCCCTCTGCATGAGGCCTGAGCAGTGGTGCATTGTGGGTAAGGTGTTATCATCAGATGCAGAGCCGGGAATAGAAACACACAGAAGATAAAGAGTGTGTTTCTCAGTCTGAAGGAGCTCCAGCTGCACACACACACACACACACCACACACACACACACACACACACACCTTCTGGTGAGAAATGAACAGATTTCGAGGTTAAACCAAGTTGTGTTAATTAAAGAGAAATATAAAGGGTCAAAGCATTCAACAGAAACACAACTTTGTTAACAACAGAGCACAGAGACGTCATTGACCAGTATTACCCACAATGCTGAGAGGAGGCTGGAGGACAGGAGGAAGCTGAGAACATCATGCCGGCTTCACTATGGAACTCATACTGACTGATTATTTAAACATGTCTTTTAAACATACAGGCCATATCTCTTATCCTACATCTCCAAGAATTCTCCTGGGTACATTTTCTCCGTGCTCTGATGGACAGAATGAGAGGAGCGTCTCCTCCAAAAGCAGTTCAGAAACATTCATTAAGACCACTTTAACACACACACACACACTGATGTACATTCCTGCCTGTGTCTTTGTCCTTTTCTGGTAGCGCTGCGGCGGCTAAAGATAGCTGCTGCTCCCGGCTCTTATCGGCACTCTGTCCCCCCTGGTCTGACCCCCTCCCCCCGGTCTGGACGGTATAAAGGCGCCCGTCGACCGTCCCTCGCACAGCATGGCTCCGAAATTTGGAGGCGACGAGCCGAGGTGAAGAAGCCGGAGGTGAAGAAGGACGAGGTGAAGGAGGAGGCTCCCCCCCCCCCTCCGGAGCCCAAAGCCCCCGAGGTGGCCTGGCCAGCATCGTGCTGGACTTCAGCCCGAGCAGGTGGAGGAGTTCAGGGACGCCTTCACGCTGTTCGACGAGACGCCGGCAGGCGAGATGAAGATCAGCTTACGCTCAGTGCGGAGATGTGCTGCGGGCGCTGGGACACAACCCACCAACCAGGAGGTTCTGAAGCTGCTGGGCCGGCCCAAGCCCGAGGAGATGCACACCCAGCTGCTGGACTTCGACCGCTTCCTGCCCATGCTGCAGCACGTGGCGCGCTCCAAGGAGACGGGCGCCTTCGAGGACTTCGTGGAGGGGCTGAGGGTCTTCGACAAGGAGGGCAACGGCACGGTGATGGGCGCCGAGCTGAGGCACGTCCTGGCCACGCTGGGCGAGAAGATGACGGAGCACGAGTGGACCGTCTGATGGTGGGCCAGGAGGACGCCAACGGACACATCAACTACACCGAGTTCGTCAAGCACGTCCTGGCCGGGTAGATCCCCCACAATGCATCTGTGTTTGTTAATAAAGCCTCCTCCCTGCCACCGTCCAGACCTCCTTCTTTACCTTCTTTACCAGTTACTAAACTCCACTGGCTGTGGGTCATCTCAGTACTGAAGTACACTTAGAGGTACTTGTACTTTACTTTAGTATTTCCATGTTATGCTACTGTGTACTTCTACTACAGTTCAGAGGTAGATGGTGTACTTCTACTCCACTACAGTTCAGAGGTAAATGGCTCAAAGAGCTTAATATTATATATATTTGTATTATAATATATTGTATATTATATGATATCATATATATGATTCTGAAATGGACCCATCTGCACAATGACTACTTCTACTAGTGTTTTCTCCACCCACAGCGCCCCCTGCTGGTCTGTTCACACGTGTTCATTGTGACGCAGAGGTGCATTGTGGGTCTGTGTGTTAGGTGATTACAGACAGGATATAAAATATAATAATATTATGTTATTATTATATTTGACCTCCACCTGGTTTACCTCATGTTTATTCATGTATGAGTTTCTTTATTCAATAATAAAGATATGTTTTACTTTATAACAAAGCTTCACATCGCTCAGTATAAATCATTCATCAGTATTTATTACTTCAGTAAAAGTAGTCATACTATTGTTAAAAAACACACAGTTTAATTATATTTATTTAATTATATGTATTTCATGTTTAATGCTGCAGCTGGTTAAGGGTTAAAGCCCCCGTCATTTATTCCTTTGATCAATCTGCAAAGTGTAATACATTTAGTAAAAGTACTTATTAAGTAAATACTGAAGTACTTTAAGTAAACACTGAAGTACTTTGAGTAAACACTGAAGTACTTTGACTCCTTATTGAAGAAGATTCAACTTATTGTCGTTACAGTACAGGTTCTATGTAACGAAACGGTTTAGCTCAGGACACACTCAGAGTCTTTAGAGGGGGATTAGAGGTATTATATAATATATATATATATGTTATATTTACTATATATTCTTCAGACTGAGGGGACATGATGACTGATGGAAATATTAAAGAATGGAAATAAAATGTGATTCAGTAAAACTAGAGAACTCTTAATAATTATTCATAAAAAAGTCTGACTTTAGTCTAAAAACACTGCTCCTACATTTCCCATAATGCAACTATCATTTAAAAACACTGCTCCTACATTTCCCATAATGCAACTATCATTTAAAACACTGCTCCTACATTTCCCATAATGCAACTATAGTTTCATTGGTCGGCTCTTGGAGCTGATGGACAGCCAATCAGATGTCGGGCAGCTCTCCTCGCTTATTATTGGTCTAAAGGTACACCTCCACTCTGATTGGACGACTCTGTCTGTGCGCCCTGATTGGCCAGCTGGGCGTAGAGGCGGGACCTCAGGAAGCGTGGGTAGCTGTCGCCCTCCATCAGGCCGAAGACCTGGGCCTGGGCCCGCTGGAAGGAGGCGGGGTTAGCGCCCAGACGCAGGCCCTGATTGGTCGATTCTCGACAGACGAGTCCACGTTGACCTGGAGATAGACAGCAGAGGGTCACATGACCAATCAGAGGACAGATCACAGGACCAATCAGAGGACAGCTAACAGGACTAATCGGAGGACCAATCAGATGTCTCACCTGTCTCCTGACTCTGTCTACAGGTAGATGTCTCACCTGTCTCTGTCTACAGGTAGATGTCTCACCTGTCTCCTGTCTACAGGTAGATGTCTCACATGTCTCCTGACTCTGTCTACAGGTAGATGTCTCACCTGACTCTGTCTACAGGTAGATGTCTCACCTGTCCTCTGTCTACAGGTAGATGTCTCACATGTCTCCTGACTCTGTCTACAGGTAGATGTCTCACCTGACTCTGTCTACAGGTAGATGTCTCACCTGTCTCCTGACCCTGTCTACAGGTAGATGTCTCACCTGTCTCCTGACTCTGTCTACAGGTAGATGTCTCACCTGTCTCTGTCTACAGGTAGATGTCTCACCTGTCTCCTGTCTCTGTCTACAGGTAGATGTCTCACCTGTCTCCTGTCTCTGTCTACAGGTAGATGTCTCACCTGTCTCTGTCTACAGGTAGATGTCTCACCTTTCTCTGTCTACAGGTAGATGTCTCACCTGTCTCCTGACTCTGTCTACAGGTGGATGTCTCACCTGTCTCCTGACTCTGTCTACAGGTGATGTCTCACCTGTCTCCTGACTCTGTCTACAGGTATGTCTCACCTGTCTCCTGACCCTGTCTGGAGGTAGATGTCTTACCCGTCTCCTGTCTCTGTCTACAGGTAGATGTCTCACCTGTCTCCTAACCCTGTTTACAGGTAGATGTCTCACCTGTCTCCTGCCTGTCTACAGGTAGATGTCTCACCTTTCTCCTGTCTCTGTCTACAGGTAGATGTCTCACCTGTCTCTGTCTACAGGTAGATGTCTCAGCTGTCTCCTGTCTCTGTCTACAGGTAGATATCTCACTGTCCTCGTCTACAGGTCGATGTCTCACCTGTCTCCTGTGTCTGTCTACAGGTAGATGTCTCACCTGTCTCCTGTCTACAGGTAGATGTCTCAGCTGTCTCCTGTCTCTGTCTACAGGTAGATATCTCACCTGTCTCTGTCTACAGGTCGATGTCTCACCTGTCTCCTGGTCTGTCTACAGGTAGATGTCTCACCTGTCTCCTGTCTCTGTCTACAGGTAGATGTCTCACCTGTCTCCTGTCTACAGGTAGATGTCACATGTCTCCTGTCTCTGTCTACAGGTAGATGTCTCACCTGTCTCCTGTCTACAGGTAAATGTCTCACATGTCTCCTGCTCTGTCTACAGGTAGATGTCTCACCTGTCTCCTGACTCTGTCTACAGGTGGATGTCTCACCTGTCTCCTGACTCTGTCTACAGGTAGATGTCTCACCTGTCTCCTGACCCTGTCTGGAGGTAGATGTCTTACCCGTCTCCTGTCTCTGTCTACAGGTAGATGTCTCACCTGTCTCCTAACCCTGTTTACAGGTAGATGTCTCACCTGTCTCCTGTCTCTGTCTACAGGTAGATGTCTCACCTTCTCCTGTCTCTGTCTACAGGTAGATGTCTCACCTGTCTCTGTCTACAGGTAGATGTCTCAGCTGTCTCCTGTCTCTGTCTACAGGTAGATATCTCACCTGTCTCTGTCTACAGGTCGATGTCTCACCTGTCTCCTGTGTCTGTCTACAGGTAGATGTCTCACCTGTCTCTGTCTACAGGTAGATGTCTCAGCTGTCTCCTGTCTCTGTCTACAGGTAGATATCTCACCTGTCTCTGTCTACAGGCGATGTCTCACCTGTCTCCTGTGTCTGTCTACAGGTAGATGTCTCACCTGTCTCCTGTCTCTGTCTACAGGTAGATGTCTCACCTGTCTCCTGTCTACAGGTAGATGTCACACATGTCTCCTGTCTCTGTCTACAGGTAGATGTCTCACCTGTCTCCTGTCTACAGGTAAATGTCTCACAGTGTCTCCTGTCTCTGTCTACAGGTAGATGTCTCACCTGTCTCCTGTCTCTGTCTACAGGTAGATGTCTCACCTGTCTCCTAACCCTGTTTACAGGTAGATGTCTCACCTGTCTCCTGTCTCTGTCTACAGGTAGATGTCTCACCTGTCTCCTGACTCTGTCTACAGGTAGATGTCTCACCTTTCTCCTGTCTCTGTCTACAGGTAGATGTCTCACCTGTCTCCTGACTCTGTCTACAGGTAGATGTCTCACCTTTCTCCTGACTCTGTCTACAGGTAGATGTCTCACCTGTCTCCTGACTCTGTCTACAGGTAGATGTCTCACCTTTCTCCTGTCTCTGTCTACAGGTAGATGTCTCACCTGTCTCTGTCTACAGGTAGATGTCTCACCTTTCCCCTGTCTCTGTCTACAGGTAGATGTCTCACCTGTCTCCTAACCCTGTTTACAGGTAGATGTCTCACCTTTCTCCTGTCTCTGTCTACAGGTAGATGTCTCACCTGTCTCCTGTCTCTGTCTACGGTAGATGTCTCACCTGTCTCCTGTCTCTGTCTACAGGTAGATGTCTCAGCTGTCTCCTGTCTCTGTCTACAGGTAGATATCTCACCTGTCTCTGTCTACAGGTAGATGTCTCAGCTGTCTCCTGTCTCTGTCTACAGGTAGATGTCTCACCTGTCTCCTGACTCTGTCTACAGGTAGATGTCTCACCTGTCTCCTGACTCTGTCTACAGGTAGATGTCTCATGTCTCCTGTCTCTGTCTACAGGTAGATATCTCACCTGTCTCTGTCTACAGGTAGATGTCTCACCTGTCTCCTGACTCTGTCTACAGGTAGATGTCTCACCTGTCTCCTGACTCTGTCTACAGGTCGATGTCTCACCTGTTCCTGACTCTGTCTACAGGTAGATGTCTCACCTGTCTCTGTCTACAGGTAGATGTCTCAGCTGTCTCCTGTCTCTGTCTACAGGTAGATATCTCACCTGTCTCTGTCTACAGTCGATGTCTCACCTGTCTCCTGTGTCTGTCTACAGGTAGATGTCTCACCTGTCTCCTGTCTCTGTCTACAGGTAGATGTCTCACCTGTCTCCTGTCTACAGGTAGATGTCTCACATGTCTCCTGTCTATGTCTACAGGTAGATGTCTCTCCTGTCTCTGTCTACAGGTAGATGTCTCACCTGTCTCCTGTCTACAGGTAGATGTCTCACATGTCTCCTGTCTCTGTCTACAGGTAGATATCTCACCTGTCTCTGTCTACAGGTCGATGTCTCTCCTGTCTTGTCTACAGGTAGATGTCTCACCTGTCTCCTGTCTACAGGTAGATGTCTCCTGTCTCCTGTCTCTGTCTACAGGTAGATGTCTCACCTGTCTCCTGTCTACAGGTAGATGTCTCACATGTCTCCTGTCTCTGTCTACAGGTAGATGTCTCACCTGTCTCCTGTCTACAGGTAGATGTCTCACATGTCTCCTGTCTCTGTCTACAGGTAGATGTCTCACCTGTCTCGCTGCAGCCGTGCTGACGAACTCCTGGTAGATTTTCTCAGCCCTGGCGGCCATCTTGCTGAGGGGGCGTGTCCTCTTGAACCTCTCGACAGCCAACCAGAAGTCCAGGTTCTCCTCACTGAACTCTGACCTCAGGAAGTGACGGAACACAGCCAGACCGTCTGACCAATAAGAAGAGAGCAAGAAGGCCGATCAGCCAATAGAGACGGACGGAGACAAACAGGTAGTAAAGACAACAGGATGTGGTGCAACTTACACTGATTGGTCAGCAGAGCCTCCAGACTCTCGGCCCACCTCAGGACCTCCCGTGTAGACGGTCTGAAAAACAGAACCAACGCTACCTTAGACTCGGACCAGAAGGAACCAGTAAGAACCAGTAAGAACCATCAGGAACCAGCAAGAACCAGCAAGATACATCAGGAACCAGCAGGAACCATCAGGAACCAGCAGGAACCATCAGAAACCAGCAGGAACAATCAGAACCAGTAAGAACCAGCAGGAACCACCAGGAACCAGCAGGAACCAGCAGGAACCATCCGGAACCAACAGGAACCAGCAGGAACCATCAGAAACCATCAGGAACCAGCAGAACAATCAGGAACCAGCAAGAACCAGTAAGAACCATCAGGAACCAGCAGGAACCACCAGGAACCATCAGGAACCAGCAGGAACCAGCAGGAACCATCAGAACCATCAGGAACAATCAGGAACCAGCAAGAACCAGTAAGAACCAGCAGGAACCACCAGGAACCATCAGGAACCAGCAGGAACCATCCGGAACCAACAGGAACCAGCAGGAACATCAGGAACCATCAGGAACCATCAGGAACCAGCAGGAACCATCAGGAACCAGCAGGAACTATCAGGAACCAGCAGGAACCATAGAACACCAGGAACCATCAGGAACCAGCAGGAACCATCAGGAACCAGCAAGAACCAGCAGGAACATCAGGAACCAACAGGAACCAGCAAGAACCAGCAGGAACCACCAGGAACCAGCAGGAACCAGCAGGAACACAGGAACCAGCAGGAACCACCAGGAACACAGGAACCAGCAGGAACCAGCAGGAACCACAGGAACCAGCAGGAACCAGCAGGAACCACCAGGAACCAGCAGAGAACCAGCAGGAACCACCAGGAACCAGCAGGAACCAGCAGGAAACCACCAGGAACCACCAGGAACCACAGGAACCATCAGGAACCAGCAGGAACCACCAGGAACCACCAGGAACCAGCAGGAACCATCAGGAACCAGCAGGAACCACCAGGAACCACCAGGAACCAGCAGGAACCACCAGGAACCATCAGGAACCAGCAGGAACCACCAGGAACCACCAGGAACCAGCAGGAACCAGCAGGAACCACAGGAACCAGCAGGAACCACCAGGAACCACCAGGAACCAGCAGGAACCAGCAGGAACCATCAGGAACCACAGGAACCATCAGGAACCAGCAGGAACCACCAGGAACCACCAGGAACCACCAGGAACCAGCAGGAACCATCAGCAGGCATGAAAACGGGTCAGGGGTGAAAAAGGTGAGAAGGATATTATCCCTCTAGGGGGTCCGGGGGCATGCTCCCCCGGAAGAACATTGAATATTCCATATTTTAAAGCATCAATCTGATGCATTTTGAGATGCATTTTTTTGCCAACCTGGGAGAGCTGGAGAAACTTAACTTCAGCCATGAGTCAAAAATATTATGGCCTCCTTACTAAGTATTATGCAAGACATTTCATGCCAGCCTGTCACTGGGTCTAACATTTACAGTATATGAGGCACAATGTGGTAATGGGCTTAATGCATATGCAGATGGTGGACATGCTGTAACTTAACTTGTCTACTCTTCCATCATGACTGACAGCCAATACAATGTTATGTAATTCAGATTTTAATACATTTTATTGGCAAAGATAGCCTAAAACACACAATACAGTGGTTTCCAGGAGCCTTAGAAAACGGGATGGAATGCTCCGCCAAGGTTCCAAGGACCATTGCCTAGAACACAAATTATGTAATTAATGTAAAGCTAGTGTATTCCATGTTTAGGTGATGATGCTGCCAGTGACCGCAGCTGATTGGAATAATAATAATAATAAATGATTTATTATTATTGTTATAATAAAAATAACAATCTCAAAGTGCTAGTGTACTCTGTCTATGCTGCCTGTGCTGACTAACAGGCCTACACCACCTACCTCTGCATTTGCTATGCGGTTTATAACTGGTACGGGGATCTTTCCCTGGCACTGCTGCCTGATTGTTTCTGACCCCTGGTTGGCTTGACTCTGGCTTGCTGGATTCACCCTAGCTGATGCTGGAAGGAAGCTGCTGGCAACACTATGAGTGGAAGCTATCATCTGCACCTTCTTCTTGTGAACTTCCGTCTGGCAGTGAGCCTGCAGAGCATGGCTGCCTTTGTTAGCATAATGATCTCTTTGTGGCAGAGAATGCATCTGGCCAATCCCTGCCTGTTGATTTTGATGAATACATCTCCTAGATGAAAGGACACCTCTTGCTCTTTTACTGAGACCTTGCCTTCCAGTTTTAGCCACGACCAGTTCCAGCTGCATTTCAATCCAGCATCCAGCTGTTTAACAATGGCTGAATCCTTCTCCCCTAACACACTCATTCTGCAAAAATAATGTTTGTATTAGTGTTAGCACTAACTTCTAGTTTAGCCTTATTGATAGAACGGTGGACCACTTTACCCCTCAGCCTTGTCAGTCCCCTCACCTCAAAATCATCAACACGTCCTGGAAAAACGAGTTGTAGAGATTTTAGAAAGTAGCACTAACATTAACCAGTTTTTCTTTTTTGTGATTTACCGTAAGCTATACAAGCTAGCATCTAACTTTAGTAACGATATCTAGCTAATGTTAGGCTAACGTTAACGGTAGCGTTAGCTAATCATTTTCCACCGGAGCTTTAGTGCTAGCTGTCTAACGTTGCGTTCTCTCCTGCTGTGTTCACATTACACATTCGTCACTACCTCCCCGAGTCGGGAGCGATTCATGCTGTGCGGAATCGCCGAGGCCAGGCGTGCTTTCAGCTTCTGATGGTGGTCTGGATCCCGCTCTGGTCAGCACGAGCGAAGCGAACTGCTTGTAAACCAATGATCAGGTCCCTTTTGGCACGCGCACCTGTTCGCAGTTCACTGAATCTCTGGGGCCGGTTCAGAGGCCGTAACGGTACGCATCGTGGAAGACGAGACCCAATCACTGCCGCTGAGAGACTCTCTCAGCGGCAGTGATTGGGTCTCGTCTTCCACTCGTCACCCAACGGTGCGTACCATTACGGCCTCTGAACCTACCCCCCCCCCCTTAAATATTTTCTCATCGAATCTACACGATTCACGTAGGTCACCTATTTTGGTTTCAAAACTGCGAATTTCGCCGAAAGGTGAGTGATTTTCATGCCTGCATCAGGAACCATCAGGAACCATCAGGAACCATCAGGAACCAACAGGAACCAGCAGGAACCAGCAGGAACCAGCAGGAACCAGCAGGAACCAGCAGGAACCATCAGGAACCACCAGGAACCATCATGAACCAGCAGGAACCATCAGGAACCAGCAGGAACCAGCAGGAACCAGCAGGAACCATCAGGAACCAGCAGGAACCATCATGAACCAGCAGGAACCAGCAGGAACCAGCAGGAACCAGCAGGAACCATCAGGTTTCTGGTCCGGCGGTCCCCTCAGAACACAGTTTTCCTACCTGTTGTTCCTCAGAGCTTTCTCCAAACTATTGCCATGGAAACAGGTGCTGTTTTTCCGTCGCCGTAGAAACAGCAGGTGACTCCGGGCGTCCGCAGCTCTAAGACAACAGGAAGTATGTTAGTGTGTGTGTGTGTGTGTGTGTGTGTGTGTGTGTGTGTGTGTGTGTGTGTGTGTGTGTGTGTGGTGTGTGTTGTGTGTGTGGTGTACATACAGACTCTTGGTCTTCTTCCTCAGTTGAAGGTCTCCGAACTTGGCATCCTAATAAAAAAATAAAAAACCAACCGTCAGCCTTCTGCTGCTCTGTACTGCTCTGTACTGCTCTGTACTGCTCTGTACTGGTCTGTACTGCTCTGTACTGGTCTGTACTGGTCTGTACTGGTCTGTACTGGTCTGTACTGGTCTGTACTGCTCTGTACTGCTCTGTACTGGTCTGTACTGGTCTGTACTGGTCTGTACTACTCTGTACTGGTCTGTACTGGTCTGTACTGCTCTGTACTGCTCTGTACTGGTCTGTACTGGTCTGTACTGGTCTGTACTGCTCTGTACTGGTCTGTACTGGTCTGTACTGCTCTGTACTGCTCTGTACTGCTCTGTACTGCTCTGTACTGCTCTGTACTGCTCTGTACTGCTCTGTACTGCTCTGTACTGCTCTGTACTGGTCTGTACTGGTCTGTACTGGTCTGTACTACTCTGTACTGGTCTGTACTGGTCTGTACTACTCTGTACTGGTCTGTACTGGTCTGTACTGGTCTGTACTACTCTGTACTGCTCTGTACTGGTCTGTACTACTCTGTACTGCTCTGTACTGGTCTGTACTACTCTGTACTGGTCTGTACTACTCTGTACTGGTCTGTACTGCTCTGTACTGCTCTGTACTGGTCTGTACTGCTCTGTACTGGTCTGTACTGGTCTGTACTGGTCTGTACTACTCTGTACTGCTCTGTACTGCTCTGTACTGCTCTGTACTGGTCTGTACTAGGGATGTGCATCTCCATCACTGAGGCCGATGCGATTCAGCCCTGTTTGATTCAACATTATGCGATACGATGCAAAGTAATGATACGATTGAATATGGTACGACAGAGGATTTAGTTTTATTCCTTTTATGCAGCAAATCATAAATTAACAAAAAAGTGCTGCACATTATGCTGTTTCTTTTTCACCTTATAAACCAACACTTGGACCTTTCACAAAAAGGCCTTTCCCAACAGTTCTTTCACAAACAGTTCTTTCCCAAACAGTTCTTTCACAAACAGTTCTTTCACAAACAGTTCTTTCACAAACAGCCGGTTTCAACCGGTGCACTCGCATTTTGAACGTTTATGCCGGTGCACCGATGCGAACCGGTGAATCTTAACATCCCTAGGCTGTACATCCCGAGTCTGTACATCCCTAGGCTGTACATCCCTAGGCTGTACATCCCTAGGCTGTACAGCCTAGGGATGTACATCCCTAGGCTGTACATCCCGAGTCTGTACATCCCTAGGCTGTACATCCCTAGCTGTACATCCCTAGGCTGTACATCCCGAGTCTGTACATCCTAGGCTGTACATCCCTCGGCTGTACATCCCTAGGCTGTACAGCCTAGGGATGTACATCCCTAGGCTGTACATCCCTCGGCTGTACATCCCTAGGCTGTACATCCCTAGTCTGTACATCCCTAGGCTGTACAGCCTAGGGATGTACATCCTAGTCTGTACATCCCTAGGCTGTACAGCCTAGGGATGTACATCCCTAGGCTGTACAGCCTAGGGATGTACATCCCTAGTCGTACATCCCTAGGCTGTACATCCCTAGGCTGTACATCCCTAGTCTGTACATCCCTAGGCTGTACAGCCTAGGGATGTACAGACTAGGGATGTACATCCCTAGTCTGTACATCCCTAGGCTGTACATCCCTAGGCTGTACATCCCTCGTCTGTACATCCCTAGGCTGTACATCCCTAGGCTGTACATCCCTAGGCTGTACATCCCTCGGCTGTACATCCCTAGGCTGTACAGCCTAGGGATGTACATCCCTAGGCTGTACAGCCTAGGGATGTACATCCCGAGTCTGTACATCCCGAGTCTGTACATCCCTCGGCTGTACATCCCTAGGCTGTACATCCCTAGGCTGTACATCCGAGTCTGTACATCCCGAGTCTGTACATCCCTAGGCTGTACATCCCTCGGCTGTACATCCCTAGGCTGTACAGCCTAGGGATGTACATCCCTAGGCTGTACATCCCTCGGCTGTACATCCCTAGGCTGTACATCCCTAGGCTGTACATCCCTAGGCTGTACATCCCTCGGCTGTACATCCCTAGGCTGTACATCCCTAGTCTGTACATCCCTAGGCTGTACAGCCTAGGGATGTACATCCCTAGTCTGTACATCCCTAGGCTGTACATCCCTAGGCTGTACATCCCTAGTCTGTACATCCCTAGGCTGTACAGCCTAGGGATGTACATCCCTAGGCTGTACATCCCTCGTCTGTACATCCCTAGGCTGTACATCCCTAGGCTGTACATCCCTACTCTTCCTCAGTTGAAGGTCACCGAACTCGGCATCCTAATCAAACAAAACAAAACCAACCTTCAGCTGGTCTGTACTGGTCTCTGCTGGTCTGTACTGGTCTGTACTGGTCTCTGCTGGTCTGTACTAGTCTGTACTGGTCTCTGCTGTTCTGTACTGGTCTGTACTGGTCTCTGCTTGTCTGTTAGGATCTCTGCTTGTCTCTGCTGGTCTGTACTAGTCTCTGCTGGTCTGTAATGATCTCTGCTTGTCTCTGCTGGTCTGTACTAGTCTCTGCTGGTCTGTAATGATCTCTGCTTTTCTGTACTGGTCTCTGCTGGTCTGTACTGGTCTGTACTGGTCTCTGCTGTTCTGTACTGGTCTGTACTGGTCTGTACTGGTCTATGCTGGTCTGTACTGGTCTCTGCTGGTCTGTACTGGTCTCTGCTTGTCTGTTATGATCTCTGCTTGTCTCTTCTGGTCTATACTAGTCTCTGCTGGTCTGTAATGATCTCTGCTTGTCTCTGCTGGTCTTTACTGGTCTGTACTGGCCTGTACTGGTCTCTGCTGGTCTGTACTAGTCTCTGCTGGTCTGTAATGATCTCTGCTTGGCTCTGCTGGTCTTTACTGGTCTGTACTGGCCTGTACTGGTCTCTGCTGGTCTCTGCTGGTCTGTACTGGTCTCTGCTGGTCTGTACTGGTTCTGCTGGTCTGTACTTTTCTCTGCTGGTCTGTACTCGTCTGTACTCGTCTCTGCTGGTCTGTTATGATCTCTGCTTGTCTCTGCTGGGCTGGTCTGTAATGATCTCTGCTTGTCTCTGCTGGTCTTTACTGGTCTGTACTGGCCTGTACTGGTCTCTGCTGGTCTCTGCTGGTCTGTACTGGTCTCTGCTGGTCTGTACTTGTCTCTGCTGGTCTGTACTCGTCTCTGCTGGTCTGTTATGATCTCTGCTTGTCTCTGCTGGGCTGGTCTGTAATGATCTCTGCTTGTCTCTGCTGGTCTGTTATGATCTCTGCTTGTCTCTGCTGGTCTGTACTAGTCTCTGCTGGTCTGTAATGATCTCTGCTTGTCTCTGATGGTCCCTACTAGTCTCTGCTGGTCTGTAATGATCTCTGCTTGTCTCTGATGGTCCCTACTAGTCTCTGCTGGTCTGTAATGATCTCTGCTTGTCTCTGCTGGTCTGTAATGATCTCTGCTTGTCTCTGCTGGTCTGTAATGATCTCTGCTTGTCTCTGCTGGTCTGTAATGATCTCTGCTTGTCTCTGATGGTCCCTACTGGTCTTTACCTTGGTGCCGTTGAGCAGCAGCATCATCTGGTGCAGAGACCCCCCTCTCTGGTGAGCTGTTTCCTCAGGGTGTTGATGGAGGGGCGGCGGGGGGCGGGGCCTGGGGGGGCGGGACCTGGGGAGGGGCGGGTCAGCTGGTGGATGGTGGAGTCGGACAGGAAGCGGGGCGATCGAGGCTCCAGCAGCAGGGAGCCCTCAGAGAGAGAGCGGCGCAGCACTGGAACAAAACATATAAACCACATCATCAAATTAAACAGGATTATTCTCCTCCCTCCTCACCTGTGGTTTCTCCTCCCTCCCCCCTGTGTTTTCTCCTCCCTCCCCCCTGTGTTTCTCCTCCCTCCCCCCTGTGGTTTCTCCTCCCTCCCCCCTGTGTTTCTCCTCCCTCCCCCCTGTGGTTTCTCCTCCCTCCCCCCTGTGTTTCCTCCTGCCTCCCCCCTGTGTTTCTCCTCCCTCCCCCCTGTGTTTCTCGTGCCTCCCCCCTGTGTTTCTCCTCCCTCCCCCTGTGGTTTCTCCTGCCTCCCCCCTGTGTTTCTCCTGCCTCCCCCCTGGTTTCTCCTCCCCTCCCCCTGTGTTTCTCCTCCCTCCCCCTGGGTTTTCTCCTCCCTCCCCCCTGGGTTTTCTCCTCCCTCCCCCCTGGGTTTTCTCCTCCCTCCTCACCTGTGGTTTCTCCTCCCTCCCCCCTGTGTTTTCTCCTCCCTCCCCCTGTGTTTCTCCTCCCTCCCCCCTGTGTTTCCTCCTGCCTCCCCCCTGTGTTTCTCCTCCCTCCCCCCTGTGTTTCTCGTGCCTCCCCCCTGTGTTTCTCGTGCCTCCCCCCTGTGTTTCTCCTCCCTCCCCCTGTGGTTTCTCCTCCCTCCCCCCTGTGTTTCTCCTCCCTCCCCCCTGTGGTTTCTCCCCTCCCCCCTGTGTTTCTCCTCCCTCCCCCCTGTGTTTCTCCTCGCTCCCCCCTGGGTTTCTCCTCCCTCCCCCCTGTGTTTCTCCTCCCTCCCACCTGTGGTTTCTCCTCCCTCCCCCCTGTGTTTCTCCTCCCTCCCCCCTGGGTTTCTCCTCCCTCCCCCCTGGGTTTCTCCTCCCTCCCCCCTGTGGTTTAGTCTCGTGTGCATTTAGGTTCTGCTTCTTCTGTCAGTCTTTGTGAGATTCTTGTTGGAAGGGTTTTTGTTCTGAATGTTTTGCCCTAGTTCTGGAAATAAAGGATTTCTGCTTTCAGCACTTGGGTCCTGCGCACCTTGCCGTCCAGCCGTGACACAGAGACAGTTTCATCCCACAGGCCATGAGACTATTAAACACCTGAACTTTTTAAAGAACATCCATAGACATTCATTTGTTTGCATCTTGCTAATTATGTCTCTATATCTCATATTCCATGTACTTGTATACAGACTCTTCTGCACTATTTCGATTTATTTGTATTTTCTTGCACATCTCAAAACATTCTCTTGAACTATTTGATCTGTTTGATCTGTTCTATGTCCTATATATATATTCATGTTGCTCTGTTGGAGGAGACACTGTAGAGAGGGGGGGTCTCACAGGGGGACAGACTAGAGTCCAGCTGAGATCAAACATTTACAATAAACTGAGAAAATAAATATATTTAATAACAAACATCCATCGTCTTTTCACCCTCCGTCTGAAACCAGAGCCCAGTCTGCTCTGATTGGTTAGCTGGCCGGCTCTGTTGTGATTGGTCAACAGATTAGAGATGTCCCGCCCCTTAGCCTATCACGTACAATGTCTTGGAGCGCTAGCCAATAGGCATGTTATCTGACCTGCAGGTGTGAAGCTCAGCTCCTCCTCTTCATCACTCTCCTTCAGGATGAAGGGGGCGTTGGTGTTCTCTGATGTCTCCGAGGCGCTCTCCCCCTCCCCCTGCTGACGCTCTTCTCCCCCCCTCCCCTCACCCCTCTCCTTCCAGACCGGAATCCTGATGCTGGAGGGGGCCGAGGGAGGAGAGAGGGAAGGTCCTGGAAGGAGATGAGGAGGAGGGGTAGGTGGGGAGAGAGGGGAGGTGAGAGGTGGGGAAGTAAGGAGAGGAAGCTCTGAGGGAGTCACAGAGGGGGAGAGAGGGGGGGAGGGACGACCGAGAGAGAGGAGGCCGAAATCTGAGGGGAGGTCCGGGAGCTGGAGGGGGGGGAAGTAGAGACAGGATGGAGGGGGGTTATTAAAGTTCAAACTAACCACACATGGTTTCATGTGCCATCGGAGCGGAGGAACTCTGAAGGAGTGTGTGAGGGACTGGTGTCCAAGTGTACATGAAGGAAGAATGTTCAAGTGTTACAACTGTGGGCGTAAATATAACAGATAAACTCACACGAGTACTAGGTTGCTACTGTTGCTGTTTGTCTGTTGTTGTTGTTGTTGTGTTGTTGTTGTTGTTGTTTGTTGTCATTGTGTTGTTGTCATTGTGTTGTTGTTCCTAATGTTTTTGGTATTGTCTAAAAATATTGTCTAAAATATTGAAACAAAAAAAAACGAACTACACTCATCAGAACTGGGGGAGGGTCTGATGCCAGGGGGGGGTCTGCAGGTATGTGTCTCACCTGGTGGGTGTGTCCCGTCTCCGTGGCGACCAGCTGCAGCTGTATGTTGTCATGGAGACAGAGACTGACCCTCAGCTGCTGATCGGAGCTGAACGCCTCCAGACTGAAGACCCAGAGGGAGCCGGACAGGAAGTGGATCTGCAGCGGGGCGGAGGACACTGCGCACACACACATTATACATTACTATTATACTGTGTGTGTGTGTGTGTGTGTGTGTGTGTGTGTGTGTGTGTGTGTGTGTGTGGTTGTGTGTGTGTGTGTGTGTGTGTGTGTGTGTGTGTGTGTGTGTGTGTGTGTGTGTGTGTGTGTGTGTACCCTCTCTCAGCTGCAGTGTGTTCAGGTACACAGGACTCTGCAGGACGTTACAGCGCCTGGCTTCATCCTCTCTGGTGAGGAGCAGCAGGTCGCTGTAGATCAACACCGTCACCTGAAACACACACACACACAATTTATATTTACAGTGTGTTTGTGTTTACAGTGTGTTTACAGTGTGTTTACAGTGTGTTTACAGTGTGTTTACAGTGTGTTTACCCGTGCAGGCAGCTGGTTGGCCTGGTGGAGAATCATCTCCTCAGACATCAGCAGAGTTCTGTCAGGACTGCACAGATCCAGAGGCTGAAACAAAACAACAACACAGAAAAAACATGGGGGGTTATCCAGTCTCTGATTGTGTTACATTATTATGAGCGTGCTCTCATACTTGTTTGATTCTGAAATATATATATATATATTTATATATTTATATAAATATATATATTATGTGTGTGTGTGTGTGTGTGTGTGTGTGTGTGTGTGTGTGTGTGTGTGTGTGTGTGTGTGTGTCCGCATCCGTAGCCTGTTATTGTCTCATTATACCGCACTGTGAATGAATCAAAGTAAATATATAAGTCTCATGAACACATCTGTCCATCAGACAGAGGGCTGCTGAGCCTCCTGTCATCATGAACACATCTGTCCATCAGACAGAGGGCTGCTGAGCCTCCTGTCATCATGAACACATCTGTCCATCAGACAGAGGGCTGCTGAGCCTCCTGTCATCATGAACACATCTGTCCATCAGACAGAGGGCTGCTGAGCCTCCTGTCTCATGAACACATCTGTCCATCAGACAGAGGGCTGCTGAGCCTCCTGTCCTCATGAACACATCTGTCCATCAGACAGAGGGCTGCTGAGCCTCCTGTCCTCATGAACACATCTGTCCATCAGACAGAGGGCTGCTGAGCCTCCTGTCATCATGAACACATCTGTCCATCAGACAGAGGGCTGCTGAGCCTCCTGTCATCATGAACACATCTGTCCATCAGACAGAGGGCTGCTGAGCCTCCTGTCCTCATGAACACATCTGTCCATCAGACAGAGGGCTGCTGAGCCTCCTGTCTCATGAACACATCTGTCCATCAGACAGAGGGCTGCTGAGCCTCCTGTCCTCATGAACACATCTGTCCATCAGACAGGGGCTGCTGAGCCTCCTGTCATCATGAACACATCTGTCCATCAGACAGAGGGCTGCTGAGCCTCCTGTCATCATGAACACATCTGTCCATCAGACAGAGGGCTGCTGAGCCTCCTGTCATCATGAACACATCTGTCCATCAGACAGAGGGCTGCTGAGCCTCCTGTCATCATGAACACATCTGTCCATCAGACAGAGGGCTGCTGAGCCTCCTGTCATCATGAACACATCTGTCCATCAGACAGAGGGCTGCTGAGCCTCCTGTCATCATGAACACATCTGTCCATCAGACAGAGGGCTGCTGAGCCTCCTGTCATCATGAACACATCTGTCCATCAGACAGAGGGCTGCTGAGCCTCCTGTCATCATGAACACATCTGTCCATCAGACAGAGGGCTGCTGAGCCTCCTGTCATCATGAACACATCTGTCCATCAGACAGAGGGCTGCTGAGCCTCCTGTCATCATGAACACATCTGTCCATCAGACAGAGGGCTGCTGAGCCTCCTGTCATCATGAACACATCTGTCCATCAGACAGAGGGCTGCTGCCTCCTGTCATCATTAATGGACGTCTCTTTAAAATGACCGCTCAGAGGAGAGGAGTTCTCATTTCTCTAACCGCCTGCTGCTTCCCCTCCTCTCTCCTCGGTTCCCCTCCTCGACTCCTCTCTCCTCGACTCCTCTCTCCTCGGCTCCTCTCTCCTCGGTTCCCCTCCTCGGCTCCTCTCTCCTCGGTTCCCCTCCTCGGCTCCTCTCTCCTCGGTTCCCCTCCTCGGCTCCTCTCTCCTCGGTTCCCCTCCTCGGCTCCTCCGCTCGCATCTCCTGTGGGCGGGACTAAGACACGAGAATAGGAGTCGAGGAGGGGAGTCGAGGAGGGGAGTCGAGGAGGGGAATTAGAGAAATGAGAAGCCTTCATGGAAACAAAAACATGGATAAACAACAACAACCACAGGGGGGTTTCTGACCTGCACAAACAGGGGAAGATGAGTGTTTTGGGGGCGGGGCTGCTGTAGGGCCCGTAGGAGCAGGGCACGTGTGATTGGACGATGGTGCAGTTCTGGTAGTTGCCGTAGTTATCGGGGTGGTGGATGAAGTGGAGGTGGGGGGGGGCAGCGTGCAGGTGAAGGGGCGAGGGTCCGGCAGGAGGTGCTGCCCCTGCTGGGGTGGGTCTGGTACAGCCGGCCTACAGAAGATTATTCATTACTTATTTATATCATCAAATATTATAATATTATATATTACTTATAGTATATCATAATGGAATACATTTATTTATTGTTTATATATATGATGACCTTACCGATGGCCCCCTCCCTGTCCTGATAAACTGACTGCAGCAGCTGAAACACACACACACACACACACAAACACACACACCACATCTTATATTATTAATATCAGCATAAAACAGTCTTCAGTAGGCGCCACCCCATTGTTAAGCCCCGCCCCTGACTCACCTGTCCCCCAGGATCGACAGCTGACAGGATGATGTAATTGTCTCCGTGTGATGATGTCACACGGGTTCCCTTCAGTGTGGCGGTGCGAGGCGCGTAGTCCTGATGCTCCTGGTGGTCCTGATGGTTCTGATGGTTCTGATGGTCCTGATGGTTCTGATGGTCCTGATGGTCCTGATGGTCCTTCCTGTCCCTCCACAGCGAGCCCAGAGCTCCCAGACCGGACCTGACCCCTGACCCCTGACCCCGGCGGCGGCCATGTTTACTGTGGGCGGGGTGAGGCAGCAGCTTCCTGCCTGTTGTCTAGGAGACCGGGAGGAGACATCAGCTAAAACTAGCAGTAACGTAGCTGAGGTTAGCACACTAGCTGTAACGTAGCTGAGGTTAGCACACTAGCTGTAACGTAGCTGAGGTTAGCACACTAGCTGTAACGTAGCTGAGGTTAGCACACTAGCTGTAACGTAGCTGAGGTTAGTACACTAGCTGTAACGTAGCTGAGGTTAGCACACTAGCTGTAAAGTAGCTGAGGTTAGCACACTAGCTGTAACTTAGCTGAGGTTAGCACACTAGCTGTAACGTAGCTGAGGTTAGCACACTAGCTGTAACGTAGCTGGTGTTAGCACACTAGCTGTAACGTAGCTGAGGTTAGCACACTAGCTGTAACGTAGCTGAGGTTAGCACACTAGCTGTAACTTAGCTGAGGTTAGCACACTAGCTGTAACGTAGCTGAGGTTAGCACACTAACTGTAACGTAACTGAGGTTAGCACACTAGCTGTAACGTAGCTGAGGTTAGCACACTAGCTGTAACGTAGCTGGTGTTAGCACACTAGCTGTAACGTAGCTGAGGTTAGCACACTAGCTGTAACGTAGCTGAGGTTAGCACACTAGCTGTAACTTAGCTGAGGTTAGCACACTAGCTGTAACGTAGCTGAGGTTAGCACACTAGCTGTAACGTAGCTGAGGTTAGCACACTAGCTGTAACGTAGCTGAGGTTAGCACACTAGCTGTAACGTAGCTGGGTTAGCACACTAGCTGTAACTTAGCTGTAACTTAGCTGAGTTTAGCACACTAGCTGTAACGTAGCTGAGGTTAGCACACTAGCTGTAACTTAGCTGAGGTTAGCACACTAGCTGTAACGTAGCTGAGGTTAGCACACTAGCTGTAACGTAGCTGGTGTTAGCACACTAGCTGTAACGTAGCTGAGGTTAGCACACTAGCTGTAACGTAGCTGAGGTTAGCACACTAGCTGTAACTTAGCTGAGTTTAGCACACTAGCTGTAACGTAGCTGAGGTTAGCACACTAGCTGTAACGTAGCTGAGGTTAGCACACTAGCTGTAACTTAGCTGAGTTTAGCACACTAGCTGTAACGTAGCTGAGGTTAGCACACTAGCTGTAACGTAGCTGAGGTTAGCACACTAGCTGTAACGTAGCTGAGGTTAGCACACTAGCTGTAACTTAGCTGAGGTTAGCACACTAGCTGTAACGTAGCTGAGGTTAGCACACTAGCTGTAACGTAGCTGAGGTTAGCACACTAGCTGTAATGTAGCTGAGGTTTGCACACTAGCTTAACGTAGCTGAGGTTACCACACTAGCTGTAACGTAGCTGAGGTTAGCACACTAGCTGTAACGTAGCTGAGGTTGCACACTAGCTTTAACGTAGCTGAGGTTAGCACACTAGCTGTAACGTAGCTGAGGTTAGCACACTAGCTTTAACGTAGCTGAGGTTAGCACACTAGCTGTAACGTAGCTGAGGTTAGCACACTAGCTGTAACGTAGCTGAGGTTAGCACACTAGCTGTAACGTAGCTGAGGTTAGCACACTAGTTGTAACTTAGCGGAGGTTAGCACACTAGCTGTAACTTAGCTGAGGTTAGCACACTAGCTGTAACGTAACTGAGGTTAGCACACTAGCTGTAACGTAGCTGAGGTTAGCACACTAGCTGTAACGTAGCTGAGGTTAGCACACTAGCTGTAACGTAGCTGAGGTTAGCACACTAGCTGTAACGTAGCTGAGGTTAGCACACTAGCTGTAACGTAGCTGAGGTTAGCACACTAGCTGTAACTTAACTGAGTTTAGCACACTAGCTGTAACGTAGCTGAGGTTAGCACACTAGCTGTAACGTAGCTGAGGTTAGCACACTAGCTGTAACGTAGCTGAGGTTAGCACACTAGCTGTAACGTAGCTGAGGTTAGCACACTAGCTGTAACGTAGCTGAGGTTAGCACACTAGCTGTAACGTAGCTGAGGTTAGCACACTAGCTGTAACGTAGCTGAGGTTAGCACACTAGCTGTAACGTAGCTGAGGTTAGCACACTAGCTGTAACTAACTGAGGTTAGCACACTAGCTGTAACTAACTGAGGTTAGCACACTAGCTGTAACGTAGCTGAGGTTAGCACACTAGCTGTAACGTAGCTGAGGTTAGCACACTAGCTGTAACTTAACTGAGGTTAGCACACTAGCTGTAACGTAGCTGAGGTTAGCACACTAGCTGTAACGTAGCTGAGGTTAGCACACTAGCTGTAACGTAGCTGAGGTTAGCACACTAGCTGTAACGTAGCTGAGTTAGCAAAGCAGCTGTAGCTTAGTTTTATGAATATTAGACATGACACACACTCACCTGGCTGTGAGGACGGAGCTCAGGTAACCCTCTCCACACCACCAACACATCTGAGAGGAGCAGCTCCTACACACACACACACACACACACACACACACACACACACACACACACACCCACACACACACACACACACACACACACACACACCACACACACACACCACACACCCACACACACACACACACACACACACACACACACACACACACACACACTTAATGTAAATAAGAGAGACAGGAAACAGGAAGTGAAACTCTGGGGGGGGGGGGTTACCTGATGGTGTGGGCGAGGTCGACGCACTGCCAGGTTTCTACAGGAAGTGAGTTCAGCTGCAGGACCGAGTCGCCCTGACGCAGCCCGGCAGCCTGGGCTGGGCCTCCTGAGGACATCACATAGTATTATTATTATTGTTATTGTTATTGTAGACTTTCCCATTGGTTGGGTTTCATATGGCAGATGCTGGTTCCTACAGTGAGGACTGGGGAAACAGCTGTTAGACATGCGTTAATGTGCCATTTCTCTCTGTTTTACAGCTGTATTCGTCTGCCTGAATTGTTTTGTGTTCAGTTGTTGTAACTTTGTTCATGCTGCCCTCGTGGCCAGGTCGCTCATGAAAAACAGATTTTAATCTCAATGAGACTTTTACCTGCTATAATAAAGGATATATATATATATATTGATGCCTGGCATAGTTATAGTTCCTCACCGGGCTCCACAGCCTGGACTCTCACCGGAGCGTCGCAGCAGATCGTGAAGCCAAAGCCATCGTCCCTCGAGACACACTCACCTGTACACACACACACACACACACACACACACACACCCACACACACACACACACACACACACACACACACACACACACACCACACACACACACACACACACACACACACACACACACACACACACACACACACACACACATTAATATACACTTTCAACAGGACTTCTCTAGTTGTCTGATCACTGGAGGCTTGAGAGGAAAGTAAAGGGGGGGGGGGGGGTTAATGTGAAGGTTGCCTTAAAGTTGAGGCTTTTTCTGTGGGGTTAGTGGTTTCTGGGGGGGGGGGTCACTGTAACCATGACTGTGCAAACAGAGACAGAGGAAAAGGTCTACAGCTCTACACAAAGGAAGGTAAATGTCCCTGAGTTCAGACTGACAGGCTGATATTAAAAACAGCGGGGGGGGGGGGGGGGTCAGAGGGTTCACATGCTCAGTGAATGCTAATGCTAACACTGAAGTTATTATATCCCTCTGGCTGCTGTTCACACCATCAGTTTACACTTATTCTGCTCCTCTAACCCCCTCTTTAAAAAAGGGAGGCGGGGCTAGTGATGATTCTCTCCTGCAGTCATAACTGAGGGCTCAAAACACCTTCTGAAGCAGCAGAGGGGTTCCTGTGCCCCGCATCTGGCCTCTCAGGCTACACACACCTACTGTGTGAACAGCAAAGAATACAGGGACCCTGTTCAAACACACACACTCACACACACACACTCACACACACTCACACACACACATCACACACACACACTCACACACACTCCTCCTGTCAGTTGCAGTTTCTCAGTTCATCCAGTTTTAATCTGTGTGAATTATTGATGCGCTCTGACAAACATAAAGATGTGAAGTGCATCTGCCTTAAACCTGAAGAAATCAAACATTAACACACACACACACACACACACACACACACACACACACACACACACACACACACACACACACACACACACACAATGACCAGCAGCCTGCAGTGACATCACACTGAGCAGCCAATCAGAAGAGGCATGATGTTAGTGAGAGCACCGGACATCAGACAGCTGATTGAAGGACAGAGAGCTGATTGGTTACTGAGCTTCAGGTACCAGGTCCACTGGACCCAGTACTGAGTCCTAGACTCTGACCTGAATCTCAACATTAAAACCAGTACTAAGGCTGCCCACTATCACCTGCAGAATATATAACAGACCTACCAGAGAGCAGAGGACTCTGGGACCCCTACCCTTCTAGACCTGAAGATCCTTCCTATCTCACTCTGTTACTCATCCTCTTAAAGTGAATACATAGAAACCCTGACTCTACACCACACAGCTGCACCTGATGAGGCCCGTATCAGCAACAGAACTGTGCTCCCTGAGACCAGAACCTTTGACCCGGGACTCTGTACAGGAAGTGGACTCAGACCTGCGGCAGGTTCTGTGCGATGCAGCCTCGACATAGCCGGTGAATCGTGTGCATGACAGCGGGTCAGACCTCCATGAGTCCACAGCCCCACCAGAACCAGAACCAGGGCTGACCCAAGACCAGAAGCAGGGTCCAGATGAGAAGATGTAATCCAGAAAATTTAAAACCAGACCCAGTGACACCAGAAACAGAGCCGGTCCAAAGACTTCCCAAAATCAGAGTCCAATCCACATCGAACCAGGACCAGGTCCAGGTTTACAGGACCAGGTTTTTAAAAAAGTATAAAACAGATTTAAGCAAAGTTTAGACTGCACTGCAGAACCAGAGAGAAGATCAACAGCCTGCTGCGGAGAGAAGACTGTGTGTGTGTGTGTGTGTGTGTGTGTGTGTGTGTGTGTGTGTGTGTGTGTGTGTGTGTGTGTGTGTGTGTGTGTGTGTGCATGTGTGTTCAGGAAGTGTGTGTCTTATCGCAGGGGTACATCCAGTGTTTTTGTGAGTCTGAGTGTGTGTTTCCTGCTATTCTTCTCATTGTCGGTTCCCACACACACACACACACACACACACACACACACACACACACACACACACACACACACACACACACACACCCTGACCCCCTCCTCCTGTGTGAATGCTGCTCTTCATGTTTTCCTCACACACACACACACACACACCACACACACACACACACACACACACACACACACACACACACACACACTCTGTAGCTCACTGACTCTTTAATGTGTGTATTTGCGACATGACGACTGAAGACGTGCTTCAAGAGAAGGCCTTCAGAGCTTCTGCGGGGGCTCGAGGCTCGATGTGTCGGGGCTCAGAAACCCCTTCAGGATATCTTAATATCCTGAAAGCCCAAACCGGTTTACATTCAACCCAAACCGGTTTACATTAAACCCAAACCGGTTTACATTCAACCCAAACCCCAAAATGACCAACAGGATCATATCTTATTATCGTATCACTTAGTATCATAAATCTAGATCTCAGAATATGAACCGGATTCTCAACAACAAGGACCCGCCCCTTCAGTCTGACGGAGGGTCAGTTCTGGATCAGTTCTGGGTCAGTTCTGGGTCAGTTCTGGATCAGGTCTGGATCAGTTCTGGATCAGTTCTGGGTCAGTTCTGGGTCAGTTCTGGGTCAGTGTGTGTGTGTGTGTGTGTGTGTGTGTGTGTGTGTGTGTGTGTGTGTGGTGTGTGTGTGTGTGTGTGTGTGTGTGTGTGTGTGTGTGTGTGTGTGTGTGTGTGTGTATTTATATATATGTATAGTGTGTGAACAGCAGAAGCTTCTCTCTATAATTCATCACATGTGAATCTTTGATGAGAGTTTAAAGAAAAACAGAAAAACAGAAAACACATCAGCGGACTTTTAACTGAGAGGGAAGAGGTCTAGGTTATAGGAAGGGGGGTCAGGGACAGACCGGACTGTAGGGAAGAGGTCTAGGTTATAGGAAGGGGGGTCAGGGACAGACCGACTGTAGGGAAGAGGTCTAGGTTATAGGAAGGGGGATCAGGGACAGACCGGACTGTAGGGAAGAGGTCTAGGTTATAGGAAGGGGGGTCAGGGACAGACCAGACTGTAGGGAAGAGGTCTAGGTTATAGGAAGGGGGGTCAGGGACAGACCGGACTGTAGGGAAGAGGTCTAGGTTATAGGAAGGGGGATCAGGGACAGACCGGACTGTAGGGAAGAGGTCTAGGTTATAGGAAGGGGGGTCAGGGACAGACCGGACTGTAGGGAAGAGGTCTAGGTTATAGGAAGGGGGTCAGGGACAGACCGGAGTGTAGGGAAGAGGTCTAGGTTATAGGAAGGGGGGTCAGGGACAGACCGGAGTGTAGGGAAGAGGTCCAGGTTATAGGAAGGGGGGTCAGAGACAGACCGGACTGTAGGGAAGAGGTCTAGGTTATAGGAAGGGGGGTCAGGGACAGACCGGAGTGTAGGGAAGAGGTCCAGGTTATAGGAAGGGGGGTCAGAGACAGACTGGACTGTAGGGAAGAGGTCTAGGTGACTATAGGGAAGAGGTCTAGGTTACTGTAGGAAGAGGTCTAGGGCAGGGGTTCCCAACCCCCGGTCCGCGGACCGGTACCGGGCCGCGAAATAGCTGTGAGTTTATCATATATATTTTTTCTAAAAGTGTTTAATTTCCGCACCTATACCAGTCATATTATTTCATCCAGTAGCTCGTTAATCTTTCACCAGAAAACAGTTGAAAATTGCTTTTATGATGTTCCGAGGATTCAGCGCTCAGCTAAGGTCTCAGCCTCTTGTGCGCACGAGAAAGTTACCGGTGCGCCAGGATAGAGGAGCACACAGGAGACGACCGTTTCATTGCAGACTGTTGTGTTTATGTGGGGAAATGGCAGTGCATACATTATTTGAGATATATTTCAAACTCGGACTTCATTTTAAGGACATGTCGGCCAGGGGTGTAGAGCTATTTGTTTAAGCACCGGATTGGCAAAACAAGAGAGTCTGTAAACCAGTCTGCCTTGATCTATGAATTCATGTCTGGGACTCTCACAGTATCTGCTGCCCACAGCTGTTTTATAGAAGGAAAACCTCCTTCCCTTCATGAAATGGCTGCAGCATCAGGAGGCAGCGGACGTATACTCCGCCTCTGAGAAGTGCAGCACCAGGGGGTAAAGAGCTGTGCCTTTTTACGCACGCGCCTTCGCTGTGTTTACCTTCATCAGAACAGCTTAAGAGTGACTGCAGGCTGCTACGTGTTAACCACACACACCTCTACACACATCTCTACACACAGCTCTACACACATCGAACTGCCCGATACTCCCCCTTTTATTAGTTTTATGAAGGGATGTCCGGTCACCAAGGCGCATGATGTGTGTGTGTATGTGCTCTGCTCAGCTTCAGCTCAGCTCTGTGTGTTCGGTGTGTTTTGTGTCTGTCCGACACCGGCATTTGTTTTCAAATGACCATGAACAGTCATTTACCACATCTGGCTAACTCCATAGGTAGCCTATATGCGGGTGTTCCCAGAATAAATTAGTTTAATCTTAATCTTGATGTAGTGCTAAATGCTGTCGGAGTGCACCGGAACGAACGACACTATCATAATATCTTCTGAAAACAAATGCCAGTGTCACACACACACACACACACACACACACACACACACACACACACACACACACACACACACACACACACACACACACACACACACACACCACACACACACACACACACACACACACACACACACCTCCTTCATAATGCCTTCTCCTCGTTTTCCCAGCATTCACTGGATTATCCCTAAATCATACAAACAAAACCAAAACGTTGATTTATCTGTTTTCCGGTTTTGGTTTAAAAACTGAATACGTCGGGGTTTTTTTAAACGTTGTTAATTGTTTTGGATGCATATTGTTCTAGTATTTGTTCAGGCTGTTACATATAATTAGCCTCTGTTGCTACCTGCTGGTGGAGAGTAAATATTAAAATCAGTTAAAATTGACAACGAGTCCGCGATTTTTTTTTTATGTATCTGCCGGTCCTTGGCACAATAAAGGTTGGGAACCCCTGGTCTAGGGTATAGGAAGGGGGGTCAGGGACAGACCGGAGTGTAGGGAAGGGGTCCAGGTTATAGGAAGGGGGGTCAGGATAGACCCAAAGAGAGGATAGACCCAAAGAGAGGATAGACCCAAAGACAGGATAGACCCAAAGAGAGGATAGACCCAAAGACAGGATAGACCCAAAGAGAGGATAGACCCAAAGAGAGGATAGACCCAAAGAGAGGATAGACCCAAAGAGAGGATAGACCCAAAGAGAGGATAGACCCAAAGAGAGGATAGACCCAAAGAGGATAGACCCAAAGACAGGATAGACCCAAAGAGAGGATAGACCCAAAGACGGATAGACCCAAAAAGAGATAGACCCAAAGAGAGGATAGACCCAAAGAGAGGATAGACCCAAAGAGAGGATAGACCCAAACAAGAGAGGATAGACCCAAAGAGAGGATAGACCCAAAGAGAGGATAGACCCAAAGAGGATAGACCCAAAAAAGAGAGGATAGACCCAAAGAGAGGATAGACCCAAAGAGAGGATAGACCCAAAGAGAGGATAGACCCAAAGAGAGGATAGACCCAAAGAGAGGATAGGCCCAAACAAAGAGAGGATAGGCCCAAAGAGAGGATAGACCAAAGAGAGGATAGACCCAAAGAGAGGATAGACCCAAAGAGAGGATAGACCCAAAGAGAGGATAGACCAAACAAAGAAGGATAGACCCAAACTAAAGAGAGGATAGACCCAAAGAGAGGATAGGCCCAACAAAGAGAGGATAGACCCAAAGAGAGGATAGACCCAAACAAAGAGAGGATAGACCCAAAACAGAGGATAGACCCAAACTAAGAGAGGATAGACCCAAAGAGAGGATAGACCCAAACTAAGAGAGGATAGACCCAAACTAAGAGAGGATAGACCCAAAGAGAGGATAGACCCAAAGATAGGATAGACCCAAAGAGAGGATAGACCCAAACAAAGAGAGGATAGACCCAAACTAAGAGAGGATAGACCAAAGAGAGGATAGACCCAAAGAGAGGATAGACCCAAAGAGAGGATAGACCCAAAGAGAGGATAGACCCAAACTAAGAGAGGATAGACCCAAAGAGAGGATAGACCCAAAGAGAGGATAGACCCAAACTAAGAGAGGATAGACCCAAAGAGAGGATAGACCCAAAGAGAGGATAGACCCAAAGAGAGGATAGACCCAAACTAAGAGAGATAGACCCAAAGAGAGGATAGACCCAAACTAAGAGAGGATAGACCAAACTAAGAGAGGATAGGCCCAAAGAGAGGATAGACCCAACTAAGAGAGGATAGACCCAAACTAAGAGAGGATAGACCAAAGAGAGGATAGACCCAAACTAAGAGAGGATAGACCCAAAGAGAGGATAGACCCAAAGAGAGGATAGACCCAAAGAGAGGATAGACCCAAAGAGAGGATAGACCCAACTAAGAGAGGATAGACCCAAAGAGAGGATAGACCCAAAGAGAGGATAGACCCAAAGAGAGGATAGACCCAAAGATAGGATAGACCCAAAGAGAGGATAGACCCAAAACTAAGAGCGGATAGACCCAAACTAAGAGAGGATAGACCCAAACTAAGAGAGGATAGACCCAAACTAAGAGAGGATAGACCCAAAGAGAGGATAGACCCAAAACTAAGAGAGGATAGACCCAAACTAAGAGAGGATAGACCCAAAGAGAGGATAGACCCAAACTAAGAGAGGATAGACCCAAAGAGAGGATAGACCCAAACAAAGATAGGATAGACCCAAACTAAGAGAGGATAGACCCAAACTAAGAGAGGATAGACCCAAACTAAGAGAGGATAGACCCAAAGAGAGGATAGACCCAAAGAGAGGATAGACCCAAAGAGAGGATAGACCCAAAAGATAGGATAGACCCAAAGAGAGGATAGACCCAAAGAGAGGATAGACCCCAAACTAAGAGAGGATAGACCCAAAGAGAGGATAGACCCAAAAAGAGAGGATAGACCCAAAGAGAGGATAGACCCAAAGAGAGGATAGACCCAAATAAGAGAGGATAGACCCAAACTAAGAGAGGATAGACCCAAAGAGAGGATAGACCCAAACTAAGAGAGGATAGACCCAAAGAGAGGATAGACCCAAAGAGAGGATAGACCCAAAGAGAGGATAGACCAAAAGATAGGAATAGACCCAAAGAGAGGATAGACCCAAACTAAGAGAGGATAGACCCAAACTAAGAGAGGATAGACCCAAACTAAGAGAGGATAGACCCAAAGAGAGGATAGACCCAAACTAAGAGAGGATAGACCCAAACTAAGAGAGGATAGACCCAAAGAGAGGATAGACCCAAACTAAGAGAGGATAGACCCAAAGAGAGGATAGACCCAAAGAGAGGATAGACCCAAAGAGAGGATAGACCCAAACAAAGATAGGATAGACCCAAACTAAGAGAGGATAGACCCAAACTAAGAGAGGATAGACCCAAACTAAGAGAGGATAGACCCAAAGAGAGGATAGACCCAAAGAGAGGATAGACCCAAAGAGAGGATAGACCCAAAGATAGGATAGACCCAAAGAGAGGATAGACCCAAACAAAGATAGGATAACCCAAACTAAGAGAGGATAGACCCAAACTAAGAGAGGATAGACCCAAACTAAGAGAGGATAGACCCAAACTAAGAGAGGATAGACCCAAAACAAAGATAGGATAGACCCAAAACTAAGAGAGGATAGACCCAAAGAGAGGATAGACCCAAAGAGAGGATAGACCCAAACTAGAGAGGATAGACCCAAACTAAGAGAGGATAGACCCAAACTAAGAGAGGATAGACCCAAAGAGAGGATAGACCCAACAAAGAGAGGATAGACCCAAAGAGAGGATAGACCCAAAGAGAGGATAGACCCAAACTAAGAGAGGATAGACCCAAAGAGAGGATAGACCCAAACTAAGAGAGGATAGACCCAAAGAGAGGATAGACCCAAAGAGAGGATAGACCCAAACTAAGAGAGGATAGACCCAAAGAGAGGATAGACCCAAACTAAGAGAGGATAGACCCAAAGAGAGGATAGACCCAAGAGAGGATAGACCCAAAACTAAGATAGGATAGACCCAAGAGAGGATAGACCCAAAGATAGGATAGACCCAAAGATAGGATAGACCCAAGAGAGGATAGACCCAAACTAAGATAGGATAGACCCAAAGAGAGGATAGACCCAAAGAGAGGATAGACCCAAAGATAGGATAGACCCAAAGAGAGGATAGACCCAAAGAGAGGATAGACCCAAACAAAGAGAGGATAGACCCAAACTAAGAGAGGATAGACCCAAAGAGAGGATAGACCCAAAGAGAGGATAGACCCAAAGAGAGGATAGACCCAAACTAAGAGAGAATAGGCCCAAAGAGAGGATAGACCCAAAGAGAGGATAGACCCAAATATAGAGATAGACCCAAACAAAGAGAGGATAGACCCAAAGAGAGGATAGACCCAAAGAGAGGATAGACCCAAAGAGAGGATAGACCCAAAGAGAGGATAGACCCAAACTAAGAGAGGATAGACCAAAAGAGAGGATAGACCCAAAGAGAGGATAGACCCAAAGAGAGGATAGACCAAAGAGAGGATAGACCCAAAGAGAGGATAGACCCAAAGAGAGGATAGACCCAAACTAAGAGAGGATAGACCCAAACTAAGAGAGGATAGACCCAAACTAAGAGAGGATAGACCCAAAGAGAGGATAGACCCAAAGAGAGGATAGACCCAAACTAAGAGAGGATAGGCCCAAAGAGAGGATAGACCCAAAGAGAGGATAGACCAAAGATAGGATAGACCCAAACTAAGAGAGGATAGACCCAAACTAAGAGGGATAGACCAAAGAGAGGATAGACCCAAACTAAGAGAGGATAGACCCAAACTAAGAGAGGATAGACCCAAAGAGAGGATAGACCCAAACTAAGAGAGGATAGACCCAACTAAGAGAGGATAGGCCCAAAGAGAGGATAGACCCAAAGAGAGGATAGACCAAAGATAGGATAGACCCAAACTAAGAGAGGATAGACCCAAACTAAGAGAGGATAGACCCAAAGAGAGGATAGACCCAAACTAAGAGAGGATAGACCCAAACTAAGAGAGGATAGGCCCAAAGAGAGGATAGACCCAAAGAGAGGATAGACCCAAAGAGAGGATAGACCCAAAGAGAGGATAGACCCAAACTAAGAGAGGATAGGCCCAAAGAGAGGATAGACCCAAAGAGAGGATAGACCCAAACTAAGAGAGGATAGCCCAAAGAGAGGATAGACCCAAAGAGAGGATAGACCCAAACTAAGAGAGGATAGACCCAAACTAAGAGAGGATAGACCCAAAGAGAGGATAGACCCAAACTAAGAGAGGATAGACCCAAACTAAGAGAGGATAGGCCCAAAGAGAGGATAGACCCAAAGAGAGGATAGACCCAAAGAGAGGATAGACCCAAAGAGAGGATAGACCCAAACTAAGAGAGGATAGGCCCAAAGAGAGGATAGACCCAAAGAGAGGATAGACCCAAAGATAGGATAGACCCAAACTAAGAGAGGATAGACCCAAACTAAGAGAGGATAGACCCAAAGAGAGGATAGACCCAAACTAAGAGATGATAGACCCAAAGAGAGGATAGACCCAAAGAGAGGATAGACCCAAACTAAGAGAGGATAGACCCAAAGAGAGGATAGACCCAAACTAAGAGATGATAGACCCAAACTAAGAGATGATAGACCCAAAGAGAGGATAGACCCAAAGAGAGGATAGACCCAAACTAAGAGAGGATAGACCCAAAGAGAAGATAGACCCAAACTAAGAGAGGATAGACCCAAAGAGAGGATAGACCCAAACTAAGAGAGGATAGACCCAAACTAAGAGAGGATAGACCCAAAGAGAGGATAGACCCAAACTAAGAGAGGATAGACCCAAAGAGAGGATAGACCCAAACTAAGAGAGGATAGACCCAAACTAAGAGATGATAGACCCAAACTAAGAGATGATAGACCCAAAGAGAGGATAGACCCAAAGAGAGGATAGACCCAAACTAAGAGAGGATAGACCCAAAGAGAAGATAGACCCAAACTAAGAGAGGATAGACCCAAAGAGAGGATAGACCCAAACTAAGAGAGGATAGACCCCAAAGAGAGGATAGACCCAAAGAGAGGATAGACCCAAAGAGAGGATAGACCCAAAGAGAGGATAGACCCAAACTAAGAGAGGATAGAACCAAACTAAGAGAGGATAGACCCCAAAGAGAGGATAGACCCAAAGAGAGGATAGACCCAAAGAGAGGATAGACCCAAAGAGAGATAGACCCAAAGAGAGGATAGACCCAAACTAAGAGAGGATAGACCCAAAGAGAGGATAGACCCAAACTAAGAGAGGATAGACCCAAAGAGAGGATAGACCCAAAGAGAGGATAGACCCAAACAAAGAGTTAAGTCCTGAACACAGAAAGGTGAGTCCTGATGACTTATGGCTACTTATGATGTAGGGAGGCGTGTGGTTCAAACCCCACTGCAGTCAGCATGTCGTTGAGTCCCTGAGACACTTCACCCCAAAGTGCTCCTGTGGGGATTGTCCACAGTATTGAGTATGTAAGTCGCTTTGGATAAAGCGACTAACAAGTGACATGTAATGTAATGTAATGTTATTAGGTCAAGAGATCCACCAAGTCCCAAGTCAGACCTAAATTAGCCCAGTAAAATGAAGACAGTTTATTTGTTTGACCACACTTTGGGTTTGTGTCATGGTGCGGTGGAGGAGGACTCACCGTGTGCCGCTGGGTGCCACCGCTGCCTCCCGACGCCTGCCTGGTGCTGTTGGAGTACAGCGAGGACACGTAGCTGCTGTAGCTACTGTAGCTGCTGTAGGCTGGACCCGAGCTGTAGATGGAGTTGTTGGCTGGGTGAAGGCTTTGAGGGGGGCAGCTCCAGGTCAGGCTGTGGTTGGTCAGGTCCTTCAGTCCAGTCGTGGGGATGTGGCTCAGGTTGGTGGTGGTGGTGGGGATGTGGTCCATGTTGGTGTTCTGGTGGGGATGTGGCTCAGGTTGGTGGTGGTGGTGGGGATTTGGCTCAGATTGGTTGTTGTGGTGGGGATGTGGCTCAGGTTGGTGGTTCTGGTGGGTATGTGGTCCATGTTGGTGGTTGTGGGGATGTGGCTCAGGCTAGTGTCTGGAGCAGGGTCTGGTGTCCTTCTGAGGTCTGTTGAAAGCAAATAACCACCATCATCAACAACATCATCCCAGGACCATGCAGTGTTCTTCCAGAACATCCTGACCTACAGGACCAGGACAGACGGGTGGTTCTGGACCACAGGTGGACCTGAATCTGAACCCCTCTAAAGTTAGTCTGAAAACACTAGCGGTGCTCTAATAAAGAACAGGTATCGGACAGACTATCGTTACTGTGCAGGAGTCAGGAGGTGGATCTGTGAATCTGTGAAGCCTCCTGGACAACCACAGCATTAAGAAGAGAGACTGGTCCAGAGAGGAGGTGTTAGAGGACTGAGGCGGACTGAAACCACCGGCAGAACCAGAACCAGACTGAGCTCGGAACCCTACAACAACACCTTCAAACTGAAGATATCAGAGTGGAACAGAACATAAAGTAGTACTGCTGAGAAATACTACAGTACTGCTGAGAAATACTGTAGTACTATTGAGAAATACTACAATACTGCTGAGAAATATTGTAGTACTACTGAGAAATAATACAATACTGCTGAGAAATACTGTAGTACTGCTGAGAAATACTGTAGTACTACTGAGAAATACTGTAGTACTACTGAGAAATAATACAATACTGCTGAGAAATACTGTAGTACTGCTGAAATACTGTAGTACTACTGAGAAATACTACTATACTACTGAAATACTACAGTACTACAGTACCGCTGAAAAATACTACAATACTACTGAAAAATACTGCAGTACTGCTGAGAAATACTAATATACTACAGAAGCTGAGAATTACTGCTGAGAAATACTACAGTACTGCTGAGAAATACTACAATACTTCTGAATAATACTGCTGAGAAATACTACAGTACTGCTGAAAAATACTGCTGAGAAATACTACAGTACTGCTGAGAAATACTACAGTACTGCTGAGAAATACTACAGTACTGCTGATAAATACTGCAGTACTGCTGAGAAATACTACAATACTGCTGAGAAATACTACAATACTGCTGAGAAATACTGAAATACTGCTGAGAAATACTACAATACTGCTGAGAAATACTACAGTACTGCTGAGAAATACTGAAATACTGCTGAGAAATACTACAATACTGCTGATAAATACTGCAGTACTCCTGAGAAATACTGAAATACTGCTGAGAAATACTACAGTACTGCTACTACAAGTCCAGCTGCTGCAGAAAAACAAATAAAAACTATTCTTCCCCTTCCTCCCCTTCTTCTTCTTTTTCTTCTTCCTCCTCTTCTTCTTCTTCTTCTTCTTCTTCTTCTTCTTCCTCCTCCTCCTCTTCTTCTTCTTCTTCTTTCTTCTTCTTCTTCTTCTTCTCTTCTTTTCTTCTTCTTCCTCCCCTCCTCCTCTTCTTCTTCTTCTTATTCTTCTTCTTCCCCTTCCTCCCCTTCTTCTTCTTTTCTTCTTCCTCCTCTTCTTCTTCTTCTTCTTCTTCTTCTTCTTCTTCTTCCTCCTCCTCTTCTTCTTCTTCTTCTTCTTCTTCTTCTTCTCCCTCCTCTCCCTCCTTCCGTCCTCCCTTCTCCTCGACTCTCTCTGATCTGACCAACGGGCTCGGAGATAGATGTAGTAGATGGGGGGGGTATATGAGGAGGGGGGGGGGGTATTGTGAGGGTCACATGGTTACCGGGCAGCTCCTCATCACCATGGTGACGGTATGGAGCCCCCCCGGGGGGGAGAGAGTCAGGTTAATCTATATCTCCTGCTCACTCACCCCCCCCCCCCCCATCACACTATAAATATAACATATAGCTTTACATATGGTGTGTATGTGTGTGTGCAGGGCCGGTCTTTGGCATAGGCGACACAAGCGGTCGCCTAGGGCGCCAAGATCTGGGGGGGCGCTGCGCTGGTAGCTCTGGGAGGGAAAAAAACATTTTTGACTGTTTGGCTCATCCTAATTTTCAGCCTTGATGTAACAACATTCATAATTAAGTCAAGATAACACCCTTTTCACCCCGGTTACACTTTTCATGTGCCCTGTACGATGGGCGCTGTAAGTGATGAAAGTGGGGGATGTTGACTTATCAGGCGCCCGCAGCTGACAGCCAAAGTGTGAGCGAGCCTCCGAGCGAGCAAGAGAGAGAGAGAGAGAGAGGGGCGCGCATCGGTACCGCGGATTGTTGTTGGATTGAGGCTGATAACTACAGCTCAGTGAGGTAAAGGACTCTGAGGGTTCAGATAGTTCACTTCAGCACCAGTTATCTCCGTGGGTCTGATAACTACAGCTCAGTGAGGTAAAGGAATCTGAGGGTTCAGATAGTTCACTTCAGTCTCAGTTTATCTCCGTGGGTCTGATAACTACAGCTCAGTGAGCTAAAGGACTCTGAGGGTTCAGATAGTTCACTTCGTCTCAGTTATCTCCGTGGGTCTGATAACTACAGCTCAGTGAGGTAAAGGACTCTGAGGGTTCAGATAGTTCACTTCAGTCTCAGTTATCTCAGTGGGTCTGATAACTACAGCTCAGTGAGCTAAAGGACTCTGAGGGTTCAGATAGTTCACTTCAGTCTCAGTTATCTCCGTGGGTCTGATAACTACAGCTCAGTGAGGTAAAGGACTCTGAGGGTTCAGATAGTTCACTTCAGTCTCAGTTATCTCAGTGGGTCTGATAACTACAGCTCAGTGAGCTAAAGGACTCTGAGGGTTCAGATAGTTCACTTCAGTCTCAGTTATCTCAGTGGGTCTGATAACTACAGCTCAGTGAGCTAAAGGACTCTGAGGGTTCAGATAGTTCACTTCAGTCTCAGTTATCTCCGTGGGTCTGATAACTACAGCTCAGTGAGGTAAAGGACTCTGAGGGTTCAGATAGTTCACTTCAGTCTCAGTTATCTCAGTCGGTCTGATAACTACAGCTCAGTGAGCTAAAGGACTCTGAGGGTTCAGATAGTTCACTTCAGTGTCAGTTATCTCCGTGGGTCTGATAACTACAGCTCAGTGAGGTAAAGGACTCTGAGGGTTCAGATAGTTCACTTCAGTCTCAGTTATCTCCGTGGGTCTGATAACTACAGCTCAGTGAGGTAAAGGACTCTGAGGGTTCAGATAGTTCACTTCAGTCTCAGTTATCTCAGTGGTTCTGATAACTACAGCTCAGTGAGGTAAAGGACTCTGAGGGTTCAGATAGTTCACTTCAGTCTCAGTTATCTCCGTGGGTTGATAACTACAGCTCAGTGAGGTAAAGGACTCTGAGGGTTCAGATAGTTCACTTCAGTCTCAGTATCTCAGTGGGTCTGATAACTACAGCTCAGTGAGGTAAAGGACTCTGAGGGTTCAGATAGTTCACTTCAGTCTCAGTTATCTCCGTGGGTCTGATAACTACAGCTCAGTGAGCTAAAGGACTCTGAGGGTTCAGATAGTTCACTTCAGTCTCAGTTATCTCCGTGGGTCTGATAACTACAGCTCAGTGAGGTAAAGGACTCTGAGGGTTCAGATAGTTCACTTCAGTCTCAGTTATCTCAGTGGGTCTGATAACTACAGCTCAGTGAGCTAAAGGACTCTGAGGGTTCAGATAGTTCACTTCAGTCTCAGTTATCTCAGTGGGTCTGATAACTACAGCTCAGTGAGGTAAAGGACTCTGAGGGTTCAGATAGTTCACTTCAGTCTCAGTTATCTCCGTGGGTGTGATAACTACAGCTCAGTGAGGTAAAGGACTCTGAGGGTTCAGATAGTTCACTTCAGTCTCAGTTATCTCAGTGGGTCTGATAACTACAGCTCAGTGAGCTAAAGGACTCTGAGGGTTCAGATAGTTCACTTCAGTCTCAGTTATCTCAGTGGGTCTGATAACTACAGCTCAGTGAGGTAAAGGACCTGAGGGTTCAGATAGTTCACTTCAGTCTCAGTTATCTCCGTGGGTCTGATAACTACAGCTCAGTGAGGTAAAGGACTCTGAGGGTTCAGATAGTTCACTTCAGTCTCAGTTATCTCAGTGGGTCTGATAACTACAGCTCAGTGAGCTAAGGACTCTGAGGGTTCAGATAGTTCACTTCAGTCTCAGTTATCTCAGTGGGTCTGATAACTACAGCTCAGTGAGCTAAAGGACTCTGAGGGTTCAGATAGTTCACTTCAGTCTCAGTTATCTCCGTGGGTCTGATAACTACAGCTCAGTGAGGTAAAGGACTCTGAGGGTTCAGATAGTTCACTTCAGTCTCAGTTATCTCCGTGGGTCTGATAACTACAGCTCAGTGAGGTAAAGGACTCTGAGGGTTCAGATAGTTCACTTCAGTCTCAGTTATCTCCGTGGGTCTGATAACTACAGCTCAGTGAGCTAAAGGACTCTGAGGGTTCAGATAGTTCACTTCAGTCTCAGTTATCTCCGTGGGTCTGATAACTACAGCTCAGTGAGCTAAAGGACTCTGAGGGTTCAGATAGTTCACTTCAGTCTCAGTTATCTCCGTGGGTCTGATAACTACAGCTCAGTGAGGTAAAGGACTCTGAGGGTTCAGATAGTTCACTTCAGTCTCAGTTATCTCAGTGGGTCTGATAACTACAGCTCAGTGAGCTAAAGGACTCTGAGGGTTCAGATAGTTTACTTCAGTCTCAGTTATCTCCGTGGTCTGATAACTACAGCTCAGTGAGCTAAAGGACTCTGAGGGTTCAGATAGTTCACTTCAGTGTCAGTTATCTCAGTGGTCTGATAACTACAGCTCAGTGAGGTAAAGGACTCTGAGGGTTCAGATAGTTCACTTCAGTCTCAGTTATCTCAGTGGGTCTGATAACTACAGCTCAGTGAGCTAAAGGACTCTGAGGGTTCAGATAGTTCACTTCAGTCTCAGTTATCTCCGTGGGTCTGATAACTACAGCTCAGTGAGCTAAAGGACTCTGAGGGTTCAATAGTTCACTTCAGTCTCAGTTATCTCCGTGGGTCTGATAACTACAGCTCAGTGAGGTAAAGGACTCTGAGGGTTCAGATAGTTCACTTCAGTCTCAGTTATCTCCGTGGGTCTCAAACGGTTTGGTCACAATTTATGTAAACAAATATTTCCAAGGCACACCTTTATAATTATTATGATAAATGAAAACAGGTTGAAATCATTCCAATGTGTACTATAGGACAGTAAACCAAACATATCGTTTAAAACTGGAGAGATTAAAAAATATGGATAAATAAATAAATGTTAAGTAAAATAAGATATGAATGAACATCAAAATAAAATACGTTACATGTATTTGTTACTGGTTATGTTCACTTACTTATTTGGTTATTATAATGTAAACCGATCTTTTTCATATAGGTGTTTAGAGTTGTACCCCTAGATCTAGTCTCTAGTCATTGGGCTCAAGTGCACCAGATTGAAGCATTTTACTTTAAAATGTTCAAACAAATCTTTCCCGGGGAGGCATACCCGGGAAAGATTGTATTGAATACATTGAAACCTTCTTTATGTATATAACCAACATGTCAATACATGTAGCGGGGTCTTTCGGGGAAGTCGGTGTCAACTTTGCCTCGAACGGGCTCCTGGACTGAACCCCCCGTAGAGACTGATCCCCCCGTAGAGGACTGATCCCCGTAGAGGACTGATCCCCCCGTAGAGGACTGATCCCCCCGTAGAGGACTGATCCCCGTAGAGGACTGATCCCCGTAGAGGACTGATCCCCCCGTAGAGGACTGATCCCCGTAGAGGACTGATCCCCCCGTAGAGGACTGATCCCCGTAGAGGACTGATCCCCTTAGAGGACTGATCCCCGTAGAGGACTGATCCCCCTTTAGAGGACTGATCCCCCGTAGAGGACTGACCCCCGTAGAGGACTGATCCCCGTAGAGGACTGATCCCCGTAGAGGACTGATCCCCGTAGAGGACTGATCCCCCCGTAGAGGACTGATCCCCGTAGAGGACTGATCCCCTTAGAGGACTGATCCCCGTAGAGGACTGATCCCCTTAGAGGACTGATCCCCCTTTAGAGGACTGATCCCCGTAGAGGACTGATCCCCCCGTAGAGCACTGAGGACTGATCCCCCCGTAGAGGACTGATCCCCGTAGAGGACTGATCCCCTTAGAGGACTGATCCCCCTTTAGAGGACTGATCCCCGTAGAGGACTGATCCCCCCGTAGAGCACTGAGGACTGATCCCCCGTAGAGGACTGAGGACTGATCCCCCGTAGAGCACTGAGGACTGATCCCCCCGTAGAGGACTGATCCCCCCGTAGAGGACTGATCCCCGTAGAGGACTGATCCCCTTAGAGGACTGATCCCCGTAGAGGACTGATCCCCCTTTAGAGGACTGATCCCCCCGTAGAGGACTGAGGACTGATCCCCCCGTAGAGGACTGATCCCCGTAGAGGACTGATCCCCTTAGAGGACTGATCCCCCTTTAGAGGACTGATCCCCGTAGAGGACTGATCCCCGTAGAGGACTGATCCCCGTAGAGGACTGATCCCCCCGTAGAGGACTGATCCCCGTAGAGGACTGATCCCGTAGAGGACTGATCCCCCCGTAGAGGACTGATCCCCGTAGAGCAGGGGTCTTCAACGTTTTTCAGGCCAGGGACCCCCAAACTGATGGAGAGCTGGAGCAGGGACCCCTACTATATGTATGGCATACAATTGTGTTTTATATTAAACGGGGCCTAGTGCCGTGTATAAACATAGCTACTCTGTTATTGTACATTCAATACTAAGCTATTCAAATAATACACAGGTTAATATATTCATGTTTTTATTTTAAACATGTGCAAGGTACAGGGTGACCGTGCCACTGCCATTTATAAACATACATCTTGAACACAACACTGAGCTATTAAAATAATTCACAGATTTGAACTTTAAAAACATGTAGAAGGGACAGTGAATCCTCAAACCATCTGTGGATGGCACACGTACTCCCACATTAGTGAGATGTCTGACCCTGATGAGTAGCACACAGCTTATCTAACCTTGGACGGATGGAGGTTGTCAGGCAGAGGGTCATATCAGCCTCAGGCTGCAGCCTTGACCTGTATTTGTTTTTCAAGTAAGTGAGTGAGGAAAATCCACTTTCGCAAAGATAGGTTGTTGCAAAGGGCAAAAGGCTCATCATATTGCGGAAAGTCTTTCTGGCAAGAGATCCAGAACTGGGTGAGTGGTTTTGTGTCATATATGTGTCTGAACGTACTGTCCGTGGATAGTTCGATTAGCTGATCCTCCTCTGTCACTGTCAGGCGTGTGCCGTCTGCTGCGTTGTCTGTGAATGGAAACAGTATCCATGTCTTGTCCCTGCGCCAGGAGTCAGCCTCAGAAAAGTAGTGCCCAAATTGTCCCTCGAGCGCCTCCAAATGCGCAAGAATTGCGCGTGTTACGGGGGGCGAGAGCACAGCAGAATCTCCCAGCTCATCCACTGATGGAAACATGGAAAATATTTCCTCCCCGATGCGCTCCCTCCATCTTTTGATTTTTTTTAGAAAGCCTTCCATTTTGTCATACAGATGAATGGCATGTGTATTGGGGCCTTGCATTGAACTGTTCAGTTTGTTCAGCTCAGCGAAAACATCAGCAAGATAGGCAAGTTTGGTGACCCAAACATTGTCACTGAAAAGTGCAGCCAGCTCTGTGCGCTTTTGGAGAAGTAAAAACTCCCGAATAGACTTGCGCAATTCCAACACACGTGACAACACTGTTCCACGTGAAAGCCATCGAACCTCGGAATGGTACAGTAGCGCAGTGTGTTCTTCTCCCTCAGCAGCACAGAGATTAGAGAAGAGACGCGTTTGCAATGCGCTCTTCTTGACTAGATTGACTACTTTCACTACCGAGTCCATGACATCTGCCAATTCAGCGCTCATATCTTTGGCAACAAGTGACTCCCTGTGTAGCATGCAGTGCGTCCAAATCACTTGCGGAGACACATCCCTTACAAGCGCGATTAGTCCACTTTTTAAACCAGCCATGGCTCTTGCACCGTCAGTGCACAGCGCAATACATTTTGTCCACGGAATGTCATTTTCTCTGAAAAAAATATCAATCACTTTGAAGATTTCAGAACTAGTTGTGCGTTGAGGGAGGCACTTACAAAACAAAAATTCCTCCTGCATTTCCTTATCATCGACAAAGCGCACAAACGCCAGAAGCTGGGCGTCCTTAGACACATCTGTTGACTCGTCTAATTGTAATGCAAATGCATCTGCCAACCTCAGCTTCTCTATCAGTTGCACCCTCACATCAGATGCCATCTCGTCTATACGGCGAGCTATGGTTGTGTCCGACACTGGAATGGTTTTCAGTTTGTTAATGTCAATATCATTCCCATACATTGTTTTACACATATCGGTTGCTGAAGGCAATATTAAATCCTCTGCAAGTGTGTATGGCTGTTTCTTCTGGGCAATCCGAAGAGCAATTTGATAAGAGCATTTCAAAGCTAGCTCACCAACTTTGGCTGATTTTCTGATCAATATCTGTTGACCTTGGAGGGATTTGAGGCTAGCTTGGAAGTATTCAACAGGTTTGTCTTTTAAGTGGCTGTGTGTTGTCTCCAAGTGACGCTGCAGCTTTGATGGCTTCATAGATTCATTTGAAAGAACAGTAGAGCAAATGACACACATTGGAAATTCAATGCCATCTGTCTCCTTAAAGGTAAAACCAAACTTCAGATAATTATCTGCATATTTTCGGGTCTTCTCTCGTTTGCGCTTACCCTTATTAGCTGCTACATCAGCAGCAGGTTCCGCCTCGCCACTTGCATGTTCACTGGTGGTTTCTGAGGTGGATGGTATCTCTCTTGTGCTTGTGGATTTTTTTGGTCGAGTTACAAAACGATCCATTTTATATATATATATAAAGGTATGGTCTTCTCAATAATATCGCAGCGTGCGTCCTTGTGTCTGGGTCCTTAGTAAACTGGGGACTGAATAGGCTCTCGGCCAATCACGGGGAACCTGACAGAGCCAGCGTGTGTCATGCGGCCTCGTGATTGGCACAGCAGCGATAGGGGCGGGTCCTCCCCTTTGTGTACAGGAGGCCTGGTGGGACAGGTCCGGGGTAGTCTCCTGCTGTGAGTGAACCGGCGCCTAGCTTGAGATAGCTACTGTGTGTAGCTGAATGCGTGCATTGCTGACTGAAAGATAACGTCTTCTGCCTCCATTTCTCCGTTCGCTACAATATGTTGGATTCATGTTAATGTGCATTTAAAGACATTTCAATTTGTGGGAAAAAAATGTTTGGAAAATTTTAAGAAATATAAAAAATTGTCTAATCAACCAAAGATTTCGCGACCCCCCTGCAGTACCTCCGCGGACCCCCTGGGGGTCGCGGACCCCTGTTGAAGACCTCTGCCGTAGAGGACTGATCCCCGTAGAGGACTGATCCCCCGTAGAGGACTGATCCCTGTAGAGGACTGATCCCCCTGTAGAGGACTGATCCCGGGGCGTCTCCTCATTTTGTGGACCCCCACAGCACTTGTCTTTTGGGCGGGGATCTCTGCCGTTATCCTTCCTTTTTGCATCATGCGAGTATTCAAAGTGTAAAAAATGTCCACATCAGATACATGTCTCCCTTTTCAACCACCAACTAAGGGCATTGAATCTTTTCTCAAGAGATCGTTGTTCAAAAATCACATCAGGCAACCTCTGAGACGTCACTAATGTCCATTTGAGGCAATGAAACAAAATCCACATCATTTAAAACAAATGTTTTTAAATGTTGCTGAAATGTGATTTTGTACATTTTAAATACTTCACACATTTGTTTTAATGTGGTCAAGCGCGACCAAAGTCCGGTCGTTCAAACTGGCCGTCGGGGGAATCTCTGCCCGGAGTCCGGGGGCCCTCGCTGCTCTGGGGCCAAAACCGCGGCCGACAGATGCGCGATCCAAAAAGTGTCGTGCAATAACTCTGCTTCTATAGCCTCGAGAGCTTCCAAATTGCAGGTGCTCTTTTCTTTTCTTTACCCCTGCAGTTTGCCTACAGAGCAACCAGGTCCACAGACGACGCCATAACCCTCACCATCCACACTGCCCTCTCACACCTGGACCAGGAGGAACACATATGTGAGAATGCTGTTCATTGATTACAGTTCAGCCTTCAATACCATTGTGCCCTCCAAGCTGGCCATCAAGCTCAGAGACCTCGGGCTCAACAGCACCCTCTGTGACTGGATCCTGAACTTCCTGACGGGCAGACCCCAGGCAGTGCGGGTGGGAAACATCACATCCTCCACCCTGATCCTCAACACCGGTGCCCCTCAAGGCTGCGTGCTCAGCCCTCTCCTCTACTCCCTGTTCACTCACGACTGCGTGGCCACACACAGCTCCAACACCATCGTGAAGTTTGCTGACGACACGACCGTCATCGGCCAGATCACCGACGGCGACGAGACGGCGTACAGAGAGGAGGTCGGAAACCTGACATCTTGGTGCCAGGATAACAACCTCCATCTCAACGTCAGCAAAACAAAGGAGCTGATTGTGGATTACAGGAAGCAGCAGAGAGAGGGACACGCCCCCATCGCCATCAATGGGACTACGGTGGAGAGAGTCAGCAGCTTCAGGTCCTCGGTGTCCACATCACTGAGGACCTGACATGGACTCATCACTGAGGACCTGACATGGACTCATCACTGAGGACCTGACATGGACTCATCATGGGACCTGACATGGACTCATCACTGAGGACCTGACATGGACTCATCACTGAGGACCTGACATGGACTCATCACTGAGGACCTGACATGGACTCATCACTGAGGACCTGACATGGACTCATCACTGAGGACCTGACATGGACTCATCACTGAGGACCTGACATGGACTCATCACTGAGGACCTGACATGGACTCATCACTGAGGACCTGACATGGACTCATCACTGAGGACCTGACATGGACTCATCACTGAGGACCTGACATGGACTCATCACTGAGGACCTGACATGGACTCATCACTGAGGACCTGACATGGACTCATCACTGAGGACCTGACATGGACTCATCACTGAGGACCTGACATGGACTCATCACTGAGGACCTGACATGGACTCATCACTGAGGACCTGACATGGACTCATCACTGAGGACCTGACATGGACTCATCACTGAGGACCTGACATGGACTCATCACTGAGGACCTGACATGGACTCATCACTGAGGACCTGACATGGACTCATCACTGAGGACCTGACATGGACTCATCACTGAGGACCTGACATGGACTCATCACTGAGGACCTGACATGGACTCATCACTGAGGACCTGACATGGACTCATCACTGAGGACCTGACATGGACTCATCACTGAGGACCTGACATGGACTCATCACTGAGGACCTGACATGGACTCATCACTGAGGACCTGACATGGACTCATCACACTAACACCATCACCAAAACAGCGGCTCTTCTTCCTCCGCAGGCTGAGGAGGTTCAACATGGACTCCAGGATACTCTGCAACTTCTACAGGTGCACCATAGAGAGCATCCTGACCTTCTACAGGTGCACCATAGAGAGCATCCTGACCTTCTACAGGTGCTCCATAGAGAGCATCCTGACCTTCTACAGGTGCACCATAGAGAGGATCCTGACCTTCTACAGGTGCACCATGGAGAGCATCCTGACCTTCTACAGGTGCACCATAGAGAGTATCCTGACCTGCTACAGGTGCACCATAGAGAGCATCCTGACCTTCTACAGGTGCTCCATAGAGAGCATCCTGACCTTCTACAGGTGCACCATAGAGAGCATCCTGACCTTCTACAGGTGCACCATAGAGAGGATCCTGACCTTCTACAGGTGCACCATAGAGAGCATCCTGACCTTCTACAGGTGCACCATAGAGAGCATCCTGACCTTCTACAGGTGCACCATAGAGAGCATCCTGACCTTCTACAGGTGCTCCATAGAGAGCATCCTGACCTTCTACAGGTGCACCATAGAGAGGATCCTGACCTTCTACAGGTGCACCATGGAGAGCATCCTGACCTTCTACAGGTGCACCATAGAGAGTATCCTGACCTGCTACAGGTGCACCATAGAGAGGATCCTGACCTTCTACAGGTGCACCATAGAGAGGATCCTGACCTTCTACAGGTGCTCCATAGAGAGCATCCTGACCTTCTACAGGTGCACCATAGAGAGGATCCTGACCTTCTACAGGTGCTCCATAGAGAGCATCCTGACCTTCTACAGGTGCACCATAGAGAGGATCCTGACCTTCTACAGGTGCACCATAGAGAGGATCCTGACCTTCTACAGGTGCACCATAGAGAGGATCCTGACCTTCTACAGGTGCACCATAGAGAGCATCCTGACCTTCTACAGGTGCACCATAGAGAGTATCCTGACCTTCTACAGGTGCACCATAGAGAGCATCCTGACCTTCTACAGGTGCACCATAGAGAGTATCCTGACCTGCTACAGGTGCACCATAGAGAGCATCCTGACCTTCTACAGTTGCACCATAGAGAGTATCCTGACCTTCTACAGGTGCACCATAGAGAGTATCCTGACCTGCTACAGGTGCACCATAGAGAGCATCCTGACCTTCTACAGGTGCTCCATAGAGAGGATCCTGACCTTCTACAGGTGCTCCATAGAGAGGATCCTGACCTTCTACAGGTGCTCCATAGAGAGCATCCTGACCTTCTACAGGTGCTCCATAGAGAGCATCCTGACCTTCTACAGGTGCTCCATAGAGAGGATCCTGACCTTCTACAGGTGCTCCATAGAGAGCATCCTGACCTTCTACAGGTGCACCATAGAGAGCATCCTGACCTTCTACAGGTGCACCATAAAGAGATCCTGACCTTCTACAGGTGCACCATAGAGAGCATCCTGACCTTCTACAGGTGCACCATAGAGAGGATCCTGACCTTCTACAGGTGCACCATAGAGAGGATCCTGACCTTCTACAGGTGCACCATAGAGAGGATCCTGACCTTCTACAGGTGCACCATAGAAAGCATTCTGACCTTCTACAGGTGCTCCATAGAGAGCATCCTGACCTTCTACAGGTGCACCATAGAGAGCATCCTGACCTTCTACAGGTGCTCCATAGAGAGGATCCTGACCTTCTACAGGTGCTCCATAGATAGGATCCTGACCTTCTACAGGTGCACCATAGAGAGGATCCTGACCTTCTACAGGTGCTCCATAGAGAGGATCCTGACCTTCTACAGGTGCTCCATAGAGAGGATCCTGACCTTCTACAGGTGCTCCATAGAGAGCATCCTGACCTTCTACAGGTGCACCATAGAGAGCATCCTGACCTTCTACAGGTGCTCCATAGAGAGCATCCTGACCTTCTACAGGTGCACCATAGAGAGCATCCTGACCTTCTACAGGTGCACCATAGAGAGGATCCTGACCTGCTACAGGTGCTCCATAGAGAGGATCCTGACCTTCTACAGGTGCTCCATAGAGAGGATCCTGACCTTCTACAGGTGCACCATAGAGAGGATCCTGACCTTCTACAGGTGCACCATAGAGAGGATCCTGACCTTCTACAGGTGCACCATAGAGAGCATCCTGACCTTCTACAGGTGCACCATAGAGAGGATCCTGACCTTCTAGGTGCCATAGAGAGGATCCTGACCTTCTACAGGTGATCAAACTGGTTAAAGACAGCAGAGCACAGCGCAGGAACTGAGGGCTCGTTTGCAGGAGCAGAGATTTGAGCTCTAGTGGAGTTTACCTTATTAATAAAAAAGTAAAGAAAGTCTTCACAGGCCGCAGTAGAGGTCCCCATAACGGTATTCTGGGGGGCATTAAGGACCAAATCAATAGTCTGAAACAGAACACGTGGCTTGTGACGGTTTGACAGAAAGATGTCAGATAAATGTTTGCTTTTTGCCTCTTTCACCGTGATCTGATAGAGACGCTAACACTCCCTCAACATTTCAAATGAAACTTGCACTTTGTCCTTTTTCCATTTACGCTCAGCTCTACGACAATCCCGTCGGACAGCCCGAGTCGTGTCATTTCACCAAGGCTCAGATTGAGTCCCTTCAGACAGCCCGAGTCGTGTCATTTCACCAAGGCTCAGATTGAGTCCCGTCGGACAGCCCGAGTCGTGTCATTTCACCAAGGCTCAGATTGAGTCCCGTCGGACAGCCCGAGTCGTGTCATTTCACCAAGGCTCAGATTGAGTCCCGTCGGACAGCCCGAGTCGTGTCATTTCACCAAGGCTCAGATTGAGTCCCGTCGGACAGCCCGAGTCGTGTCATTTCACCAAGGCTCAGATTGAGTCCCGTCGGACAGCCCGAGTCGTGTCATTTCACCAAGGCTCAGATTGAGTCCCGTCGGACAGCCCGAGTCGTGTCATTTCACCAAGGCTCAGATTGAGTCCCGTCGGACAGCCCGAGTCGTGTCATTTCACCAAGGCTCAGATTGAGTCCCGTCGGACAGCCCGAGTCGTGTCATTTCACCAAGGCTCAGATTGAGTCCCGTCGGACAGTCCGAGTCGTGTCATTTCACCAAGGCTCAGATTGAGTCCCGTCGGACAGCCCGAGTCGTGTCATTTCACCAAGGCTCAGATTGAGTCCCGTCGGACAGCCCGAGTCGTGTCATTTCACCAAGGCTCAGATTGAGTCCCGTCGGACAGCCCGAGTCGTGTCATTTCACCAAGGCTCAGATTGAGTCCCGTCGGACAGCCCGAGTCGTGTCATTTCACCAAGGCTCAGATTGAGTCCCGTCGGACAGCCCGAGTCGTGTCATTTCACCAAGGCTCAGATTGAGTCCCGTCGGACAGCCCGAGTCGTGTCATTTCACCAAGGCTCAGATTGAGTCCCGTCGGACAGCCCGAGTCGTGTCATTTCACCAAGGCTCAGATTGAGTCCCGTCGGACAGTCCGAGTCGTGTCATTTCACCAAGGCTCAGATTGAGTCCCGTCGGACAGCCCGAGTCGTGTCATTTCACCAAGGCTCAGATTGAGTCCCGTCGGACAGTCCGAGTCGTGTCATTTCACCAAGGCTCAGATTGAGTCCCGTCGGACAGTCCGAGTCGTGTCATTTCACCAAGGCTCAGATTGAGTCCCGTCGGACAGTCCGAGTCGTGTCATTTCACCAAGGCTCAGATTGAGTCCCGTCGGACAGTCCGAGTCGTGTCATTTCACCAAGGCTCAGATTGAGTCCCGTCGGACAGCCCGAGTCGTGTCATTTCACCAAGGCTCAGATTGAGTCCCGTCGGACAGTCTGAGTCGTGTCATTTCACCAAGGCTCAGATTGAGTCCCGTCGGACAGTCGAGTCGTGTCATTTCACCAAGGCTCAGATTGAGTCCCGTCGGACAGTCCGAGTCGTGTCATTTCACCAAGGCTCAGATTGAGTCCCGTCGGACAGTCTGAGTCGTGTCATTTCACCAAGGCTCAGATTGAGTCCCGTCGGACAGTCTGAGTCGTGTCATTTCACCAAGGCTCAGATTGAGTCCCGTCAGACAGCCGAGTCGTGTCATTTCACCAAGGCTCAGATTGAGTCCCGTCGGACAGTCGAGTCGTGTCATTTCACCAAGGCTCAGATTGAGTCCCGTCGGACAGCCCGAGTCGTGTCATTTCACCAAGGCTCAGATTGAGTCCCGTCAGCCGGACAGCCGAGTCGTGTCATTTCACCAAGGCTCAGATTGAGTCCCGTCAGACAGCCCGAGTCGTGTCATTTCACCAAGGCTCAGATTGAGTCCCGTCGGACAGACAGCCCGAGTCGTGTCATTTCACCAAGGCTCAGATTGAGTCCCGTCAGACAGTCCGAGTCGTGTCATTTCACCAAGGCTCAGATTGAGTCCCGTCAGACAGTCCGAGTCGTGTCATTTCACCAAGGCTCAGATTGAGTCCCGTCAGACAGCCCGAGTCGTGTCATTTCACCAAGGCTCAGATTGAGTCCCGTCGGACAGCCCGAGTCGTGTCATTTCACCAAGGCTCAGATTGAGTCCCGTCGGACAGCCCGAGTCGTGTCATTTCACCAAGGCTCAGATTAGTTTTAGGTTGCCTGGTTTTTAAAGGAGCAACAGTGTCTATGGCAGCTTTGCAAGTGGAGTGAAACCATGAGCTCATCCGTTTCAGGTGACATAGGTTCCCGATTAACACAGTTCTGTTTAAAAGCGACAGAGAACTGACCAGCAGTGGATGGGTTAATAATGCGAGCGCTCCGAGGAGCAGCGCGCGGTTTAACAGTTTCACAAGCAAGACTCACATCAAATAATACAGGCATATGATCAGAGAAAAAGGCGTCACAAATCTCCAGGTTAAGAACAGGCAAACCATAAGATAAAACAAGATCAAGTGTGTGTCCGCGTTCCTGCGTGGGGCCAGACACAGACTGCACAGATTAAAGGATCAACAAGGTTTAAAAGTCCTTTGCCATAGGTTTGTCGGGACAACACACATGAATATTAAAATCCCCAACAATAAGAACACGGTCATATTTTGGCATAATTTCAGCCAAGAAATCAGAGAAATCATTTAGAAATCCCTTATTGTATTTGGGAGGTCTATAGACCACAGCACACAGCACTGTGAGAGCGACCGAGCTCGAACACGCTCAGTTCAAAGCTGCCGGGTGAGAATGACAGTGAAATTTGGCATTTATAGTCACTCTTAAAAACAGTTGCTATGCCTCCACCTCGGCCTGACGTCCGCGGAGAGTTAAAATAGCAGCAATGCTGGGGTACAAGTTTGGTAAACGCGCTGCTCACCAATACTGAGCCATGTCTCAGTCACGAAGAGGAAGTCCAAACCCTTAGAAGTGAGAAATCCTTTAGGACAAAAGTCTTGTTTGTTAGCGATCTTGCGTTGATCAGGCCAAACCTGGCAGGGGCCGGCAGATCGGCGGCGTTAGAGGTCCGGGGAGCCCAACACAGAGACCTCAGGGAGCAGGTCCCGCGGTGCAGGAATGCCTCATCCGGTCCGACGACAGGTACCAGCCAGGCGTAGACAGGGTCCAGAAAACGCCTCGAAAAAGAGAGACGAGGCTCATACTCAGTATGAGAGAACAGATGAGCTGAAGAAGCCTTCATTCTCACCAGTCGACCGCTGCGTTTTCCTCGGCGGCGGTGGCGTTTACGGCGGGTAGGTGGAGCCGGGGTGCGGCACAGGTAAACTAGTCCCCCTGATAATAACGGAGGCAGCGTTTTATCTCCACCATGAGTAGACTTTGCTGGATTAATGGCAGAAAACCGAAGGTCCAGCAGTGTTTGGCGATCGTACACCAGTAGAGAGTTGACATTTTGCATAAAAAATTACACAAACATTACAAAAACACACAGCGTTGGCAGCGACAGACGGCAGGCCACACACACTGGCGCCATCTTGCTTTTAAAGGGCTTTTAAAGGGCTTGTCTGCTGAAACGAAACCTCTCTATCAGCTCACTGAATAGATGTTCCAGTGGTTTGAAACCTCTCTATCTGCTCACTGAATAGATGTCCAGTGGGTTTGAAACCTCTCTATCAGCTCACTGAATAGATGTCCAGTGGGTTTGAAACCTCTCTATCAGCTCACTGAATAGATGTCCAGTGGGTTTGAAACCTCTCTATCTGCTCACTGAATAGATGTCCAGTGGGTTTGAAACCTCTCTATCTGCTCACTGAATAGATGTCCAGTGGGTTTGAAACCTCTCTATCAGCTCACTGAATAGATGTCCAGTGGGTTTGAAACCTCTCTATCTGCTCACTGAATAGATGTCCAGTGGGTTTGAAACCTCTCTATCAGCTCACTGAATAGATGTCCAGTGGGTTTGAAACCTCTCTATCTGCTCACTGAATAGATGTCCAGTGGGTTTGAAACCTCTCTATCAGCTCACTGAATAGATGTCCAGCGGGTTTGAAACCTCTCTATCAGCTCACTGAATAGATGTCCAGCGGGTTTGAAACCTCTCTATCTGCTCACTGAATAGATGTCCAGTGGGTTTGAAACCTCTCTATCAGCTCACTGAATAGATGTCCAGTGGGTTTGAAACCTCTCTATCTGCTCACTGAATAGATGTCCAGTGGGTTTGAAACCTCTCTATCAGCTCACTGAATAGATGTCCAGCGGGTTTGAAACCTCTCTATCAGCTCACTGAATAGATGTCCAGCGGTTTGAAACCTCTCTATCTGCTCACTGAATAGATGTCCAGCGGGTTTGAAACCTCTCTAATCTGCTCCTGAATAGATGTCCAGCGGGTTTGTTCGATCACGGACGACTCTCTCTCGTCTTAATGCCTTTTCGTTGTTAAACCTGTAAACAAGACGCACTGCCATCGTTATTTTCCTTCTTGCCTGTTTTACGTTACTATGGATACTAGTCTGTCTTTCCGATTTAGGCCTGCTCCACATTAGGTGTAAAAGTTACACTCAACGCATACAGGGCTTCAGTCTAAGTGGTGCACTAGTCATAACTTTAGTTTGGTCTTAACCTTCGGTTCTACGTCGGACGTAGAGTTACGCCCAGCTGGTGCACTCCACTCAAGAACTTTCGAAACAACATCCACAACATTAATCTGGCTGCAACTTAGAAATGATTTATCTAATATATCATATTCCAATAACTTGTATATAGACTCTTATTGCACTATTTCACTTTTTTTTTTACTATTTATCTTTTTGTATTTACTTGCACTATTCTTTCTGTTTTTCTGTGTTATTGTGTTGCTCTGTTGGAGGAGCCTGTGACCTCATCATCGTATAACTACACTGTAGCTATGTTCGTATGACCAATAAAAGCCTTGAGTCTTGAACTTCATGAAACCCTAACGGTGAGTTAGTGTAGTTTAATATAAACTGAGGGATTTACAGATGGCCCCATAGCTGCATCATATTGATACACACACAATATCAAGTGATGATGAGCTGCTTTAAAACAAAACAATTGAAGTAAATGTAACGATATAATGTTAAAGAAGTCCGACCTGCAGTGCTCGGATCCTCCAGCAGAGACAGCAGACCCTTTGTGTACCCTTTGAGGACTTTGTGTAACTCACCGAGGTTTACCTGCACCTCCTCCTGGCTCCTCATTGGTCTGCTCCGCTGTGATGTCACTCTCAGGTGTTTGCTCCGCCCAAACTCCTCCCCCAGCAGGTAGAACCAACCAGTGATGAGCTGTGGCAGAGGGGCAGAGCCAGCATCTCATTATGTTTCTGTCTGGCAGGTTTAGTGTTTGAATAATGTGTTTTATTAATATCACGTATATGGAGCCTTCACAACATCAGACCCAGGAGACGTTACACCAGCCAATCAGAGCGGAGCATTCTCCTCTGTCTGCTGATTGGTTCACTGACCTGAGAGGACGACGAGAGAGCCAATCCCGAAGCTCATACAACCAATCAGCTGCCGGCCTGGAGACAATTTACACGCGTTAAATTATAGAGTTTTTAATATTATATTTGAATATATATATATGATGTTATATCATATAATAAAGTATTTTATTATAGACTGACCTGCTTAACACTGAAACCAACAACCTGCTGCGGAGGAGATCATCACTGATACACCTGAAACACACACACACACACACACCACACACACAACACACACACACACATAAATGTAGGGCTGGGTATTTAAGGAGTAATGTCGCCCTCTGCTGTCTGTATTGTGCATTTATTTTCACATATTTAGCACTTTTTCATTATATATAACCATGGGCCTTATTATGAGGGTGGGACAAGTCCCCCCCACCTTTTAAAATGATTAGTTTAGACCCCCCCACTTTTACCATGTGGAAAGTCCGTGCATCGGTCTATCCACTCGCCGCTCTCTGTAGAGCGCTGTGTCAGTGCTTCATTATCAAATCCATTCCACTTGCTTATTGTGAGAATGCCCAAATCAATGAAACTCCGTACCATGTTTTCACTGCTCCTTTGTACCAAGGCAGATTCTCAGAGCCGCACACATGAGCCGCACACATGAGCCGCACACATGAGCCGCACACATGAGCCGCACACATGAGCCGCACACATGAGCCGTACACATGAGCCGCACACATGAGCCGCACACATGAGCCGCACACATGAGCCGCACACATGAGCCGCACACATGAGCCGCACACATGAGCCGCACACATGAGCCGTACACATGAGCCGCACACATGACCGTATACATGAGCCGCACACATGAGCCGTACACATGAGCCGCACACATGAGCCGTACACATGAGCCGCACACATGAGCCGCACACATGAGCCGCACACATGAGCCGTATACATGAGCCGTACACATGAGCCGCACACATGAGCCGTACACATGAGCCGTATACATGAGCCGCACACATGAGCCGCACACATGAGCCTACACATGAGCCGCACACATGAGCCGCACACATGAGCCGCACACATGAGCCGCACACATGAGCCGCACACATGAGCCGCACACATGAGCCGCACACATGAGCCGCACACATGAGCCGCACACATGAGCCGTACACATGAGCCGCACACATGAGCCGCACACATGAGCCGCACACATGAGCCGCACACATGAGCCGACACATGAGCCGCACACATGAGCCGCACACATGAGCCGCACACATGAGCCGCACACATGAGCCGCACACATGAGCCGCACACATGAGCCGCACACATGAGCCGTATACATGCTGCGCTTTTTGTGTAGCTGTGTCTTTAGTTGTAAAATGATGCGCGCCACAGTTTCCCCGCTGCGAGGTTCCGGCGCTAACAGTTCGCGAGCGTGCTCCACTAGCACCCGGATATAAGGCGCTGTTATTAAAGAGGTGGAGGAGAGTCCTCTCCTGTCAGACTGAGAGGCTGATAACTACAGCTCAGTGAGGTGAAGGACTCTCTGAGAGGTGGAGGAGAGTCCTCTCCTGTCAGACTGAGAGGCTGATAACTACAGCTCAGTGAGGTAAAGGACTCTCTGAGAGGTGGAGGAGAGTCCTCTCCTGTCAGACTGAGAGGCTGATAACTACAGCTCAGTGAGGTAAAGGACTCTCTGAGAGGTGGAGGAGAGTCCTCTCCTGTCAGACTGAGAGGCTGATAACTACAGCTCAGTGAGGTAAAGGACTCTCTGAGAGGTGGAGGAGAGTCCTCTCCTGTCAGACTGAGAGGCTGATAACTACAGCTCAGTGAGGTAAAGGACTCTCTGAGAGGTGGAGGAGAGTCCTCTCCTGTCAGACTGAGAGGCTGATAACTACAGCTCAGTGAGGTGAAGGACTCTCTGAGAGGTGGAGGAGAGTCCTCTCCTGTCAGACTGAGAGGCTGATAACTACAGCTCAGTGAGGTAAAGGACTCTCTGAGAGGTGGAGGAGAGTCCTCTCCTGTCAGACTGAGAGGCTGATAACTACAGCTCAGTGAGGTAAAGGACTCTCTGAGAGGTGGAGGAGAGTCCTCTCCTGTCACTGAGAGGCTGATAACTACAGCTCAGTGAGGTAAAGGACTCTCTGAGAGGTGGAGGAGAGTCCTCTCCTGTCAGACTGAGAGGCTGATAACTACAGCTCAGTGAGGTGAAGGACTCTCTGAGGGTTTAGATAGTTCACTTTAGTCTAAGTAGTGGGTCTCAAACGGTTTGGTAATCATTTATGTAAACAAGTATTTCCAAGGCACACTTTTATATGATCATTATAGTTATAAAAAACAAGAGAATAACAGGTATGAAATAATTCCAACTCATACTATAGGACAGTAACACAAAATACAAGAATACAGTTAAAAGGGGAGTGATTTGTAAAATATGCATAAAGAAAAATCTGTTTACAGTTCTGTTTCATCTGGTGTTGAGAGATGTATCCATAGATCTCTAATGTTGCTCTCAAAGTGCAGCAGATTGATGCTTTTAACTTCAACATTTAAAAAAAAATCTTCCCGGGGGAGCATGCCCCCGGACCCCGGACCCCCCTAGAGGAGTGAGGTCCACCACCTGCCCACACCCCCTGTCAAATTGTCCCACCCACATTGAGGATGCTTCCTACGCCCATGTATATATTTTATATTAATTGATGTGTGTGTGTGTGTGTGTGGTGCGTGCGTGCGTGCGTGCGTGCGTGCGTGCGTGCGTGCGTGCGTGCGTGCGTGCGTCACTCACAGAGTGTGTGTGGTCCTGTATTCTGGGTTCTTGTTGTGGATGGTCGCTGTTTTCATCCTGATGCTGAGGTCATAGGTCACAGCCAGCTACATACACACACGACCGCAGACACACACCACACAAAGACACAGTTTAGTTTCTCTCAGTGCCCCCCCCCCACATACCCCCACCCTTACATACCTCCACGAAGGAGTCACATGATCTCTGGGATTTTCCCATTAGCCCCCTGGCCTGGTGGACTGTAGAGAGAAACATTGTCAACAAAGCTTTATTGAGAGGATAATGTAGACAGTATTTATAGAATCTAATAGAATTGGAGGATGAACCCTCTTCATTGGTCACAGGTTCATGCACACAGTGACATGTGTTCTCTGCTTTTTACCCATCCTAGTACTAGGAGCATTAATAACGTGTTATTGACAGTATGATGTAGTAAACATCAGAAAATGAATGAGACTCCGGCCCAATTCCAAACCTCCCCACTCCCCTCCTGACAGAGTGCAGTCTCTCAGCTGAACGAGGCTCCTCTTCAGGTGCAGGGGGTAACCAGGAGACTTTGGGACCAACTCCTCTCTCTCAGCTGGAACAGGAGATGCTGTAACTTCAGGTAACAACGCTTTCAAATCAACATCTCTTGGATTCAAAACTCAAATTCATTTAAAAAAAACTCAAAAAATCTTTGATGGTGTTTCTTTTCAATCAATCAATCAATCAATCAATGTTTATTTATACAGCCCAATATCACAAATGTTACATTTGTCTCAGTGGACTTCACAGTTAGTACAGAATATCAGTAGACAATACGACCCCCTCTGTCCTGAGACCTTCACATCGTACAAGGAAAAACTTCCAGAGAAAAACCCACAGTTTAAAGGGAACATGGGAGAAACCTCAGGGAGAGCAACAGAGGAGGGATCCCTCTCCCAGGACGGACAGACAGTAATAGATGAGGGATCCCTCTCCCAGGACGGACAGACAGCAATAGATGAGGATCCCTCTCCCAGGACGGACAGACAGTAATAGATGAGGATCCCTCTCCCAGGACGGACAGACAGTAATAGATGAAGGATCCCTCTCCCAGGACGGACAGACAGCAATAGATGAAGGATCCCTCTCCCAGGACGGACAGACAGATAGATGAAGGATCCCTCTCCCAGGACGGACAGACAGTAATAGATGAAGGATCCCTCTCCCAGGACGGACAGACAGTAATAGATGAAGGATCCCTCTCCCAGGACGGACAGACAGCAATAGATGAAGGATCCCTCTCCCAGGACGGACAGACAGCAATAGATGAAGGATCCCTCTCCCAGGACGGACAGACAGTAATAGATGAAGGATCCCTCTCCCAGGACGGACAGACAGCAATAGATGAAGGATCCCTCTCCCAGGACGGACAGACAGTAATAGATGAAGGATCCCTCTCCCAGGACGGACAGACTAATAGATGAAGGATCCCTCTCCCAGGACGGACAGACAGTAATAGATGAGGATCCCTCTCCCAGGACGGACAGACAGTAATAGATGAAGGATCCCTCTCCCAGGACGGACAGACAGTAATAGATGAAGGATCCCTCTCCCAGGACGGACAGACTGCAATAGATGAGGATCCCTCTCCCAGGACGGACAGACAGATAGATGAAGGATCCCTCTCCCAGGACGGACAGACAGTAATAGCAGGACTCTGGACCCCTGAGGGCCCCCCTCCACTGGACCAGACCTGGGGGCGCAGAGCCGTTGTAATATGGTTTCTGTGAGGAGCATAAACTGGATCTGTGTTGGTGCTGTTAGTCCGGATCTCACCTCTGAGTTGGTCCAGTGGTTCGGTCCTTCTGGTCCCAGTGGTTCTGGTCCCCGTGGTTGTGGTCCCAGTCCCAATGGTTCTGGTCCCTGTGGTTCTGGTCCCAGTGGTTCTGGTCCTGTGGTTCTGGTGGTTCGGTCCCTGTGGTTCTGATCCCAGTCCCAGTGGATCTGGTCCCTGTGGTCCCAGTGGTTCTGGTCCCTGTGGTTCCGGTCCCTGTGATTCTGGTCCCAGTGGTTCTGGTCCCTGTGGTTCTGGTCCCTCTATCCTCAGCCGGTCTTGAGTCACACCTCAAGACTCCCCTGATCCGGGCGTCTCTAACCTCAGCTCTGCTGAATTGGACCTCAGCTCCACACTTGAACCAGTCCTGGTCCTGGTCCTGGTCCTGGTCAGAAACAGGAAGTGATGTTTCATGCTCAGAGATGTTGGTGTGGTTCAGGTCTGAATGCACTGGTTCTGAAGCAGCTGGAATAAAGCAGCTGGAAAATCATCACAAAGCAGACCAGTAAGAATATCCAATGCTAATGCTAAAGCTAATGCTAATGGGGATCCTGGGCCCTTGAGCCAGGCATCGAACCACAAACTGCTCCCTGGCTGCCTCCGCTCTGACCCTCCCAATGTGCATGTTATCATAACTGTGTGGGGTTAGGGTAACTAACAGAGTATAATATGTGTATTAGTATGTACTGTGTAACTAACAGAGTATAATATGTGTATTAGTATGTGCTGTGTAACTAACAGAGTATAATATGTGTATTAGTATGTACTGTGTAACTAACAGAGTATAATGTGTATTAGTATGTGCTGGGTAACTAACAGAGTATAATATGTGTATTAGTATGTACTGGGTAACTAACAGAGTATAATATGTGTATTAGTATGTACTGTGTAACTAACAGAGTATAATATGTGTATTAGTATGTACTGGGTAACTAACAGAGTATAATATGTGTATTAGTATGTACTGTGTAACTAACAGAGTATAATATGTGTATTAGTATGTACTGTGTAACTAACAGAGTATAATATGTGTATTAGTATGTACTGTGTAACTAACAGAGTATAATATGTGTATTAGTATGTGCTGTGTAACTAACAGAGTAAATTGTGTATTAGTATGCTGTGTAACTAACAGAGTATAATATGTGTATTAGTATGTACTGGGTAACTAACAGAGTATAATAATGTGTATTAGTATGTGCTGGGTAACTAACAGAGTATAATATGTGTATTAGTATGTACTGGGTAACTAACAGAGTATAATAATGTGTATTAGTATGTGCTGGGTAACTAACAGAGTATAATATGTGTATTAGTATGTACTGTGTAACTAACAGAGTATAATATGTGTATTAGTATGCTGTGTAACTAACAGAGTATAATAATGTGTATTAGTATGTACTGTGTAACTAACAGAGTATAATAGTGTATTAGTATGTGCTGGGTAACTAACAGAGTATAATATGTGTATTAGTATGTACTGGGTAACTAACAGAGTATAATATGTGTATTAGTATGTGCTGGGTAACTAACAGAGTATAATATGTGTATTAGTATGTGCTGTGTAACTAACAGAGTATAATATGTGTATTAGTATGTGCTGTGTAACTAACAGAGTAATATGTGTATTAGTATGTACCGGGTAACTAACAGAGTATAATATGTGTATTAGTATGTGCTGGGTAACTAACAGAGTATAATATGTGTATTAGTATGTACTGTGTAACTAACAGAGTATAATATGTGTATTAGTATGTACTGGGTAACTAACAGAGTATAATAATGTGTATTAGTATGTGCTGGGTAACTAACAGAGTATAATATGTGTATTAGTATGTACTGGGTAACTAACAGAGTATAATAATGTGTATTAGTATGTGCTGGGTAACTAACAGAGTATAATATGTGTATTAGTATGTACTGTGTAACTAACAGAGTATAATATGTGTATTAGTATGTGCTGTGTAACTAACAGAGTATAATAATGTGTATTAGTATGTACTGTGTAACTAACAGAGTATAATATGTGTATTAGTATGTGCTGGGTAACTAACAGAGTATAATATGTGTATTAGTATGTACTGGGTAACTAACAGAGTATAATATGTGTATTAGTATGTGCTGGGTAACTAACAGAGTATAATATGTGTATTAGTATGTGCTGTGTAACTAACAGAGTATAATATGTGTATTAGATGTGCTGTGTAACTAACAGAGTATAATATGTGTATTAGTATGTACCGGGTAACTAACAGAGTATAATATGTGTATTAGTATGTGCTGGGTAACTAACAGAGTATAATATGTGTATTAGTATGTACCGGGTAACTAACAGAGTATAATATGTGTATTAGTATGTGCTGTGTAACTAACAGAGTATAATATGTGTATTAGTATGTGCTGTGTAACTAACAGAGTATAATATGTGTATTAGTATGTATGGGTAACTAACAGAGTATAATATGTGTATTAGTATGTACTGGGTAACTAACAGAGTATAATATGTGTATTAGTATATACTGGGTAACTAACAGAGTATAATATGTGTATTAGTATGTGTTGTTGTAACTAACAGAGTATAATATGTGTATTAGTATGTGCTGTGTAACTAACAGAGTATAATAATGTGTATTAGTATGTACTGTGTAACTAACAGAGTATAATATGTGTATTAGTATGTGTTTTGTAACTAACAGAGTATAATATGTGTATTAGTATGTGCTGGGTAACTAACAGAGTATAATATGTGTATTAGTATGTGTGGGTAACTAACAGAGTATAATATGTGTATTAGTATGTACTGTGTAACTAACAGAGTATAATATGTGTATTAGTATGTACTGGGTAACTAACAGAGTATAATATGTGTATTAGTATGTGCTGTGTAACTAACAGAGTATAATATGTGTATAGTATGTACTGGGTAACTAACAGAGTATAATATGTGTATTAGTATGTGCTGTGTAACTAACAGAGTATAATATGTGTATTAGTATGTACTGTGTAACTAACAGAGTATAATATGTGTATTAGTATGTGCTGTGTAACTAACAGAGTATAATAATGTGTATTAGTATGTGCTGTGTAACTAACAGAGTATAATATTGTATTAGTATGTGCTGGGTAACTAACAGTATAATAATGTGTATTAGTATGTACTGTGTAACTAACAGAGTATAATATGTGTATTAGTATGTGCTGTGTAACTAACAGAGTATAATATGTGTATTAGTATGTGCTGTGTAACTAACAGAGTATAATAATGTGTATTAGTATGTGCTGTGTAACTAACAGAGTATAATATGTGTTTAGTATGTGCTGTGTAACTAACAGAGTATAATATGTGTATTAGTATGTGTTGTGTAACTAACAGAGTATAATATGTGTATTAGTATGTGCTGTGTAACTAACAGAGTATAATATGTGTATTAGTATGTGCTGTGTAACTAACAGAGTATAATATGTGTATTAGTATGTGCTGTGTAACTAACAGAGTATAATATGTGTATTAGTATGTGCTGTGTAACTAACAGAGTATAATATGTGTATTAGTATGTGCTGTGTAAACTAACAGAGTATAATATGTGTATTAGTATGTACTGTGTAACTAACAGAGTAATATGTGTATTAGTATGTACTGTGTAACTAACAGAGTATAATATGTGTATTAGTATGTGCTGTGTAACTAACAGCGTATAATAATGTGTATTAGTATGTACTGGGTAACTACAGAGTATAATATGTGTTTTAGTATGTGCTGTGTAACTAACAGAGTATAATATGTGTATTAGTATGTGCTGTGTAACTAACAAGTATAATAATGTGTATTAGTATGTACTGGGTAACTAACAGAGTATAATATGTGTATTAGTATGTGCTGTGTAACTAACAGAGTATAATATGTGTATTAGTATGTACTGGGTAACTAACAGAGTATAATATGTGTATTAGTATGTGCTGGGTAACTAACAGAGTATAATATTGTGTATTAGTATGTGCTGTGTAACTAACAGAGTATAATATGTGTATTAGTATGTACGGGTAACTAACAGAGTATAATTTGTATTAGTATGTGCTGGGTAACTAACAGAGTATAATATGTGTATTAGTATGTACTGGGTAACTAACAGAGTATAATATGTGTATTAGTATGTGCTGGTAACTAACAGAGTATAATATGTGTATTAGTATGTGCTGTGTAACTAACAGAGTAAATATGTGTATTAGTATGTACTGTGTAACTAACAGAGTATAATAATGTGTATTAGTATGTACTGTGTAACTAACAGAGTATAATATGTGTATTAGTATGTACTGGGTAACTAACAGAGTATAATATGTGTATTAGTATGTGTTGTGTAAAAACAGAGTTAAATAATGTGTATTAGTATGTGCTGTGTAACTACAGAGTATAATAATGTGTATTAGTATGTGCTGTGTAACTAACAGAGTTAATATGTGTATTAGTATGTACTGTGTAACTAACAGAGTATAATATGTGTATTAGTATGTGTTGTGTAACACAGAGTATAATATGTGTATTAGTATGTGCTGGGTAACTAACAAGAGTATAATATGTGTATTAGTATGTGCTGGGTAACTAACAGAGTATAATATGTGTATTAGTATGTACTGTGTAACTAACAGAGTATAATATGTGTATTAGTATGTACTGGGTAACTAACAGAGTATAATATGTGTATTAGATGTGCTGTGTAACTAACAGAGTATAATATGTGTATTAGTATGTACTGTGTAACTAACAGAGTATAATATGTGTATTAGTATGTGCTGTGTAAACTAACAGAGTATAATAATGTGTATTAGTATGTCGTGTAACTAACAGAGTATAATATGTGTATTAGTATGTGGGGTAACTAACAGAGTATAATAATGTGTATTAGTATGTACTGTGTAACTAACAGAGAGTAATATGTGTATTAGTATGTGCTGTGTAACTAACAGAGTATAATAATGTGTTTAGTATGTGCTGTGTAACTAACAGAGTATAATATGTGTATTAGTATGTGCTGTGTAACTAACAGAAGTATAATATGTGTATTAGTATGTGCTGTGTAACTAACAGAGTATAATATGTGTATTAGTATGTACTGTGTAACTAACAGAGTATAATATGTGTATTAGTATGTACTGTGTAACTAACAGAGTATAATATGTGTATTAGTATGTGCTGTGTAACTAACAGCGTATAATAATGTGTATTAGTATGTACTGGGTAACTAACAGAGTATAATATGTGTATTAGTATGTGCTGTGTAACTAACAGAGTATAATATGTGTATTAGTATGTGCTGTGTAACTAACAGAGTATAATAATGTGTATTAGTATGTAGGGTAACTAACAGAGTATAATATGTGTATTAGTATGTGCTGTGTAACTAACAGAGTATAATATGTGTATTAGTATGTACTGTGTAACTAACAGAGTATAATATGTGTATTAGTATGTACTGTGTAACTAACAGAGTATAATAATGTGTATTAGTATGTACTGGGTAACTAACAGAGTATAATATGTGTATTAGTATGTGCTGTGTAACTAACAGAGTATAATATGTGTATTAGTATGTGCTGTGTAACTAACAGAGTATAATAATGTGTATTAGTATGTACTGGGTAACTAACAGAGTATATATGTGTATTAGTTGTGTGTAACTAACAGAGTATAATATGTGTATTAGTATGTGCTGTGTAACTAACAGAGTATAATATGTGTATTAGTATGTGTTGTGTAACTAACAGAGTATAATATGTGTATTAGTATGTGCTGTGTAACTAACAGAGTTATAATATGTGTATTAGTATGTGTGTAACTAACAGAGTATAATAATGTGTATTAGTCTGTGTGTGTAACTAACAGAGTATAATATGTGTATTAGTATGTGATGGTAACTAACAGAGTATAATAATGTGTATTAGTATGTACTGGGTAACTAAAGAGTATAATATGTGTATTAGTATGTGCTGTGTAACTAACAGAGTATAATATGTGTATTAGTATGTACTGGGTAACTAACAGAGTATAATATGTGTATTAGTATGTGCTGTGTAACTAACAGAGTATAATATGTGTATTAGTATGTGTTGTGTAACTAACAGTAGATATATGTGTATTAGTATGTGCTGTGTAATAACAGAGTATAATATGTGTATTAGTATGTGTTGTGTAACTAACAGAGTATAATATGTGTATTAGTATGTGCTGTGTAACTAACAGAGATAATATGTGTATTAGTATGTACTGTGTAACTAACAGAGTATAATATGTGTATTAGTATGTACTGGGTAACTAACAGAGTATAATATGTGTATTAGTATGTACTGGGTAATTAACAGAGTATAATATGTGTATTAGTATGTACTGTGTAACTAACAGAGTATAATATGTGTATTAGTATGTGCTGTGTAACTAACAGAGTATAATATGTGTTATTAGTATGTGCTGTGTAACTAACAGAGTATAATATGTGTATTAGTATGTGTTGTGTACTAAAGAGTATAATATGTGTATTAGTATGTGCTGTGTAACTAACAGAGTATAATATGTGTATTAGTATGTACTGTGTAACTAACAGAGTATAATATGTGTATTAGTATGTGCTGTGTAACTAACAGAGTATAATAACTGAGAGGATGTGTATTAGTATGTGCTGTGTAACTAACAGAGTATAATATGTGTATTAGTATGTACTGTGTAACTAACAGAGTATAATATGTGTATTAGTATGTGCTGGGTAACTAACAGAGTATAATAACTGAGAGGATGTGTATTAGTATGTGCTGTGAACTAACAGAGTAAATATGTGTATTAGTATGTACTGTTAACTAAACAGAGTATAATATGTATTAGTATGTGCTGGGTAACTATCAGAGTATAATAACTGAGAGGATGTGTATTAGTATGTGCTGTGTAACTAACAGAGTATAATATGTGTATTAGTATGTACTGTGTAACTAAACAGAGTAGAATAAACTGAGAGGATGTGTATTAGTATGTGATGGGTAACTATCAGGAGTAAATAACTGAGAGGAGTGTATTAGTATGTGCTGGGTAACTAACAGAGTATAATAACTGAGAGGATGTGTATTAGTATGTGCTGTGTAAACTAACAGAGTAAATAACTGAGAGGATGTGTATTAGTATGTGCTGTGTAACTAACAGAGTATAATAGCTGAGAGGATGTGTATAGTATGTGCTGTGTAACTAACAGAGTATAATAGCTGAGAGATGTGTATTAGTATGTGCTGTGTAACTAACAGAGTATAATAGCTGAGAGGATGTGTATTAGTATGTGCTGTGTAACTAACAGAGTATAATAGCTGAGAGGATGTGTATTAGTATGTGCTGTGTAACTAACAGAGTATAATAACTGAGAGGATGTGTATTAGTATGTGCTGTGTAACTAACAGAGTATAATAACTGAGAGGATGTGTATTAGTATGTGCTGTGTAACTAACAGAGTATAATAGCTGAGAGGATGTGTATTAGTATGTGCTGTGTAACTAACAGAGTATAAAAGCTGAGAGGATGTGTATTAGTATGTGCTGTGTAACTAACAGAGTATAATAACTGAGAGGATGTGTATTAGTATGTGCTGTGTAACTAACAGAGTATAATATGTGTATTAGTATGTACTGGTAACT
>JAAKFY010001069.1:1683414-1693414 GCA_011823955.1 Dissostichus mawsoni
GGAGCAGAGAAGTGTTCAGATGCATACTGTGTTCATGTCTTAAGGAGCCCGTTAGTGGTTGGTAGGAGCAGAGCAGAGAAGTGTTCAGATACATACTGTGTTCATGTCTTAAGGAGCCCGTTAGTGGTTGGTAGGAGCAGAGAAGTGTTCAGATGCATACTGTGTTCATGTCTTAAGGAGCCCGTTAGTGGTTGGTAGGAGCAGAGAAGTGTTCAGATGCATACTGTGTTCATGTCTTAAGGAGCCTGTTAGTGGTTGGTAGGAGCAGAGCAGAGAAGTGTTCAGATGCATACTGTGTTCATGTCTTAAGGAGCCCGTTAGTGGTTGGTAGGAGCAGAGAAAGTGTTCAGATGCATACTGTGTTCATGTCTTAAGGAGCCGTTAGTGGTTGGTAGGAGCAGAGAAGTGTTCAGATGCATACTGTGTTCATGTCTTAAGGAGCCCGTTAGTGGTTGGTAGGAGCAGAGAAGTGTTCAGATGCATACGTGTTCATGTCTTAAGGAGCCGTTAGTGGTTGGTAGGAGCAGAGAAAGTGTTCAGATGCATACTGTGTTCATGTCTTAAGGAGCCCGTTAGTGGTTGGTAGGAGTGGAGCAGAGAAGTGTTCAGATGCATACTGTGTTCATGTCTTAAGGAGCCCGTTAGTGGTTGGTAGGAGCAGAGAAGTGTTCAGATGCATACTGTGTTCATGTCTTAAGGAGCCCGTTAGTGGTTGGTAGGAGCAGAGAAGTGTTCAGATGTATACTGTGTTCATGTCTTAAGGAGCCCGTTAGTGGTTGGTAGGAGCAGAGCAGAGAAGTGTTCAGATGCATACTGTGTTCATGTCTTAAGGAGCCCGTTAGTGGTTGGTAGGAGCAGAGAAGTGTTCAGATGCATACTGTGTTCATGTCTTAAGGAGCCCGTTAGTGGTTGGTAGGAGCAGAGAAGTGTTAAGATGTATACTGTGTTCATGTCTTAAGGAGCCCGTTAGTGGTTGGTAGGAGCAGAGAAGTGTTCAGATGCATACTGTGTTCATGTCTTAAGGAGCCCGTTAGTGGTTGGTAGGAGCAGAGAAGTGTTCAGATGCATACTGTGTTCATGTCTTAAGGAGCCCTTAGTGGTTGGTAGGAGCAGAGAAGTGTTCAGATGTATACTGTGTTCTTGTCTTAAGGAGCCGTTAGTGGTTGGTAGGAGCAGAGAAGTGTTCAGATGTATACTGTGTTCATGTCTTAAGGAGCCCGTTAGTGGTTGGTAGGAGCAGAGAAGTGTTCAGATGCATACTGTGTTCATGTCTTAAGGAGCCCGTTAGTGGTTGGTAGGAGCAGAGCAGAGAAGTGTTCAGATGCATACTGTGTTCATGTCTTAAGGAGCCGTTAGTGGTTGGTAGGAGCAGAGAAGTGTTCAGATGTATACTGTGTTCATGTCTTAAGGAGCCCGTTAGTGGTTGGTAGGAGCAGAGAAGTGTTCAGATGCATACTGTGTTCATGTCTTAAGGAGCCCGTTAGTGGTTGGTAGGAGCAGAGAAGTGTTCAGATGTATACTGTGTTCATGTCTTAAGGAGCCCGTTAGTGGTTGGTAGGAGCAGAGAAGTGTTCAGATGCATACTGTGTTCATGTCTTAAGGAGCCCGTTAGTGGTTGGTAGGAGCAGAGAAGTGTTCAGATGCATACTGTGTTCATGTCTTAAGGAGCCCGTTAGTGGTTGGTAGGAGCGGAGCAGAGAAGTGTTCAGATGCATACTGTGTTCATGTCTTAAGGAGCCCGTTAGTGGTTGGTAGGAGCAGAGAAGTGTTCAGATGCAGTTTGATGGAGAGTCACTCAGTAATAAACCCTAACCCTCTCATCAGGATGTCTTTATGGATCCTCTTTAAGACACGGAAACTATTCATTTAAGATAGTCACTGTTTTAGAGTAAAGTACGTTACCTGAGTGTTTCATGCTACTTTATACTTTGACTCCATTCATGCATTATTTGTTAGGCTTTATGCAAACAACCATGTGATAAACATTTAACTTAATTGATTAGGAACAACAGAGTACAAGTATACAATACTTTTACTTAAGTAACATTTTGAAGGCAGGGCTGCTACCTGAGTACTTTTGACTGTTGGTACTTTGACTTAAATCAGAAGTCAAAGTACTTCTCCTTGTAAACACAGCGTCCCACAATGCATCAGTCCCTCATTACATCACAACAGGTCTTTCTAAAAGTTTTTCTGTCAGTTTATAAAACGCTGAGTCATGTATCATCAAATACATGTGAGCACATCCCTGAAGGAGGGGCTGTTTGCATCTGATGACCCCCCCCTCAAAACCCACCTAACAGCAAAACACACCAATACACTACTCTGAGAACCCGTCTCACTCCTGCTACCTGTGGACAGGTACACTCTGAGGAGACACCAGTCTCACTCCTGCTACCTGTGGACAGGTACACTCTGAGGAGACACCAGTCTCACTCCTGCTACCTGTGGACAGGTACACTCCGAGGAGACACCAGTCTCACTCCTGCTACCTGTGGACAGGTACACTCCGAGGAGACACCAGTCTCACTCCTGCTACCTGTGGACAGGTACACACCGAGGAGACACCAGTCTCACTCCTGCTACCTGTGGACAGGTACACACCGAGGAGACACCAGTCTCACTCCTGCTACCTGTGGACAGGTACACTCCGAGGAGACACCAGTCTCACTCCTGCAAGAATGATTGTGATTGGTCGTTTGCTGGTGGTTTGCTGTGCATGCAGAGCCTGCATGTCACTCACTCAAGTACTCCTGAGAGCCGCGCAAGTTTTCCTTTTGTGGCAAGCAGCAAAAATAATTGTAACATGACGTGTTTGAGTTCATTTGCCTACTTAATATCGCACGTCCTAAAAAAATAAAATAAAATTGCATGTCCTGCGATGTCAATATCGCACATGCGCATAACGCGATGTGAAAAAATACAGGAATTGAAGAAAAGACCGTTTTTTTTTGTATATATATATATATCGCAGGGGGAAAAAAATATCGCAATTTCAGTTTCAGTTCAGGACAGGTACACTCTGAGGAGACACCTGTCTCAATCCTCCTACCTGTGGTGGGAAGTAACCAAGTACATTCACTCATGTACTTCACTTGAGTATTTCCATGTACTACTATCATACTTCTGCTCCCTTGTGTTTTGAGACAGGTGTTGTACTTTTACCAACTTCTGTTTACATACAAGACACATCTTTATGATATAATGCAGTACGATACTGCCAATATGTGTACATGTACTTCTGAGCAGTTAAAAGAAGGCTTCATTTAGTATTCTATAATAAAGTACTTCCTGAACAGCCACGCTGCATAATGGGTACTTTAGAAACTTGAAGTACATTTAGCTGAAAATACTTCTATACTCAAGTAATATTTGGAATCCAGGACTTTTACGTGAAGTATTTTCAGACCAAAGTACTTCTACTTTTACTCAAGTACAACGCCTGAGTACTTCTACTTTTACTCAAGTACAATATCTGAGTACTTCTACTTTTACTCAAGTACAATATCTGAGTACTTCTACTTTTACTCAAGTACAATATCTGAGTACTTCTACTTTTACTCAAGTATAATATCTGAGTACTTCTACTTTTACTCAAGTACAAGATCTGAGTACTTCTACTTTTACTCAAACACCAGATCTGAGTACTTCTACTTTTACTCAAATACCAGATCTGAGTAGTTGTACTTAAATACAATATCTGTGTACTTGTACTTGTAGTCTAGTACAATATGTGAGTACCCCCCTCTTCTCCCGGCTGCTGCGGGTTAGCGGCTAACAGCTAGCAGCTAACAGCTAGCAGCTAACAGCCACGGCTGATCCATAAACTGCACAAACCCCCTCCAGAGAGCCCATCCACCCCCCCACACACCTGGCAGGTTATTATCACCTGGATCTCAGGTGAACCCGCGCGCTAACTGCCCCCCGCGCGCACTAACTGAGCGTGTTGTTCAGCCTCGCGCAGAAGCCCGTTTATCGTTAGAAAGATGGCGGGCAGAACACAAGCTAGGTGGCTAAGCTAGCCGAGCTACTCACCGAACACTAGCCCGCGTTAATATAATAGATATCGGCCGTGGCGGTGTGTGATCCCGGGGGACCGGGGGTCGGTGAGCAGGCACCACCGGTACCGACAGCGGGCCACGGGAAGGACCGGTTCTGTGGGTGTTTGTGTAGCTAAAGAGCCGTTAGCCTGTTAGCTGAGCTTTGTCTGGAGGCGCGGAGGATCCTCTCTCACACACTAACACACACAACACACACTCACACACACACTCTCGCACACACACACCCTCCCCGGTACTGTCACTCACGTCGGGTCTCGGTCCTCCGGTCCTCCAGCGAAGCTCCGGTCAGTTTTTCTGGAAGCTTTTTTTAATTATTTAGCGAAGTAGCATAATGGATGAGTTATCAGCTGTCTACCGTGTGCGCAGGCGCGGTGGAGAGCAGCATCATGGATGTTGTTGTGATCGGGTTGGCTGCTCGGAGAGTGTGAGGCGCTGTGATTGGCTGCGCGGTGTTTGCGGGGCTATGATTAGTTGTTGGGGGATGTTAAGCGCTGTGATTGGTCAGTGAGTTAGTTTAAGTGCAGTGACTGGCTGCGGCGATGACTAAGCTGCTGTGATTGGTCGCGGAGGCTTACCTGGTTTAGAATGGCGCCGCTATTGGAACTACGTTTCCCAGCATGCAGCGCGGCTGAACGGACGCCCGCTCTGCATCGAGTTATAACTGATCGTGTTTATCGATTACCTGACTCATTAAACTAATTAACATACCTTTTTATCAATTTACCAACTAATCTACCTAACTGATCTTTATATTGATTAACTGATTAAACTCAATAACTGCTACTAGTAATGGTTGACTGATTGAATAAAACAACTGGTAGCATCGAACCAGCATAGCAGCGCGTGATGCTAGTGTATATAAGTATGACCAATACTGAAGTCTTGACACCATGAACTACAGGCGTACAAATTACAATACAGACCCTAGAAGCATTGATTATGGATCAGGGGAAACCACAGACTTCCCATGTTTCACCTTGAACTGAGTGGATCTAAAGTGGCTCATTAACACATGCATGCTGGGTCATATGTGTGAACATGAATACAATCATACAATCATACAATCATACAATCATACAATCATACAATCACACATCAATGCTTAATACATATGGAAATGAATAAATAAATACATAAAAGTTTAGAATAAAGCAGAACACACATTATTATACATCTCTTCTACATCACCACGTGTCCCCTCTGTGTAAAGAGACTCCCTCTTTACACAGAGGGGACACATGTCTCTTCTACATCAACACGTGTCCCCTCTGTGTAAAGAGACTCCCTCTTTACACAGAGGGGACACATGTCTCTTCTACATCAACATGTGTCCCCTCTTCTTCATGTCTCTTCTACATCAACATGTGTCCCCTCTTCTTCATGTCTCTTCTACATCAACATGTGTCCCCTCTTCTTCATGTCTCTTCTACATCAACATGTGTCCCCTCTTCTTCATGTCTCTTCTACATCAACATGTGTCCCCTCTTCTTCATGTCTCTCTACATCAACATGTGTCCCCTCTTCTTCATGTCTCTTCTACATCAACATTGTCCCCTCTTCTTCATGTCTCTTCTACATCAACATGTGTCCCCTCTTCTTCATGTCTCTTCTACATCAACATGTGTCCCCTCTTCTTCATGTCTCTTCTACATCAACATGTGTCCCCTCTTCTTCATGTCTCTTCTACATCAACATGTGTCCCCTCTTCTTCATGTCTCTTCTACATCAACATGTGTCCCCTCTTCTCCATGTCTCTTCTACATCAACATGTGTCCCCTCTTCTTCATGTCTCTTCTACATCAACATGTGTCCCCTCTGTGTAAAGAGACTCTGAAAGTTTCAGGAACAAAGATTCTCTCTCTTTTTCTCCTGATCCATTTCTATAAAAACCTGTCTGAAAATGAGCTGATCAGATTTTGGCCACTTTATGATGTCATCACGATGTGTTGTCTTGTGTAACCATTAGCCAATCAGCAACCAAGGTAACCCCCCCACCTTATCACCTGAATCTCCTCCTAGAGCACCATTGAGTTCTTTGTAACCAGATGTCTCTCAGAGGGGCGTGGGGAGGGGCTCCTTATTTTCATCTGAAGTAACAGACAGAGAATCAGCACTTTGGAAACAGGGCTGAAACAGAGGGGGTTATGGGTAATGCTGCAATGATCTGTTTGGTGTTTCAGCCAATCAGAGACAGGCTCCGGATATATCTGAGACCTGGGATATATTGATGAAGAGGAGGATGATAGGGACCCTTAATGTTTTTATTTTTATATTATTTATTACATTTTAATAATTTTTAAAAGTTGTTTTAAGTATATTTTAGTTGTTACTCATTTTTATTTACAATATAATATATATAATTTTTTTTTTTACTGTCAACAACTTTTTCACCTGAGAGGTGAGGGGGGACTCCCACCCGTCATCTTGCCTCCCGCCCGTCATCTTGCCTCCCACCACGTCTCTTTGCCCCTTTCACACCAACTCCCGTTCTAGCTCCTCTTGCGGTCTTCTGGTTCGGAACCGGTTGTTCTCTTCAGGCCCGTGTTGTGCACACCGCCCAGAGCCCGAGTGGTGCTGCGCCATCGCGTCATCGTTTGCGTCGTGACGTCATCGTTTACGTGCCTGCTTCATAAAGACAAACCGGGCGGAAACCCCTCACATCGACAACAACAACAATGGCCGATTGAATTGAAGCGCTGCTCGTCTTGCTTTTGCTTTGGACGACTTCACCACGAACTTTCCATTCGTCACAAGCGACTATCAAATGTTCTTCACAATCAAATGTTCTACACAATCAACCCCTCCAGCATCCTCTGGACCTCTTGGGAAGACCAGATTCCCAGGTAGCGGGTCTCTTTAGCGGACCTCTGCTGTTTAAGTTTGGGGTATTCCATCGTTGTGTATGAACTGGACAAAACGTGGGCTTGTTGTTGTTGTTCAGGAGGTTGATCCCGCCCCTGCCCCCACCTCCGACGTAAGCGTGACGTATTGGTTCTTGCTTCTAGACGGACAATTTTTTAGAGCTTGGTAAGAACCGTTTTTTGGGGAAAAGAGCCGGCTCTGCTGCGAACAGGAAACACCGGTGCTTATCAGCTCCGAACCGGCCCTGGAACCGCGTTGGTGTGAAAGGGGCATAAGCTATGCTGGGAGTCGAACCAGCAACCTTCTGGTTGTTAGGCCTCCATTTACCCTTCAGCCAAAGACACCAGTACATATTCCAGTCAAATGTCACAGCATTGGCTTCTACGTTTATTAGGGTTACAACAAGGCGACACAAAGATAGTGTTAAAGAACATTTGTTTGAACTCATCTCCAGAAGTATCCATCAATCTTCCACATCTGTTCCAGAAAAACCCAAAGCTGCAGGACGAGTGGAGCCGGGTTTATTTAATATGTCGTTTAGAGAAAACTGGACTTAAGCCTCTGTTTCTTTCTAACTTTACCCAACTTCAGTTTTTCTTTTTTATTTCTTTCACTTCAATTACCACATCCTCTTTATTTCTATAAGACATGTAATGGAGTTGCCATTCTGCCTCTCACATGTTGGGGATTTGAACCGCTAACCCTCACATTGGCAGGTTTCCATTTACTCCGTGCGCCAAATACACCCAGGTGTATTTTATCAAAGTTTTACCAGCTGGGCTCATTCGTATATTAGGGTTAGAATGGGAATTGACTCCCTGAATATGTCCTTTAGAAAAACTGGAATTAAGCGTAAATATCTTTCTACCTTTTTCCATTTTTTACACCACAATTAAAGAAAATAACAAAACAATAGAGCATGCTGGAGTTGAACCACCGACCCTCAGGTTGGAAGACATCCATTTATCCTTAAGTCACACACATGTATATTGTAATAGGCGCTTTCACACCAAGTACTTTGCCGTACTTAGTTCCCAGAACTTAGTTCATCAGAACTCTTTAGTTCTGATGAACTAAAGAGCAGATCGCGTTCACACCGGAATGAGTCCCTGAGGGAGGATTAGTCAAATGAAGCCGCTGACGTCACTTCTTCTTCTTCTGCTTTGGGTTTACTGGCAGGCCGCAAACAACTTCACGGCGTATACTGCCACCCGAAGTCCCCGGCCGGAAGTCCCCGGAGTTGGGGAAGCCTTCCGAGTAAATCGCCAGAACGCCGACACCTCCTCATCTCCACCGCTCCCATGTTTTCTTTTGTGTTGCCATAAGTTAGTCTCTCTGCGTTTCTGCGCTGGGCTAATGCTAATGCTAATAATGCTAATGCCAGCAAATACAATGGCGGCTTCACAAAACTTTTCAGAGTTTTACGGGGCGTGGTTTTCAATCCGCCCAGCCAATCAGAAATGAGAACGTTTTTCTGCCCAGATAGTACCTGCTCTCTAGCAGAGACGGAAAAGGGGGTGAAAAGGTTCCCATGAACTAAGTTCTAGTTCCGGATTTTTTTGGTGTGAACGCGACATTTCAAGAACTATCGGAACTAAAGTGGGAAAAGTACTGCGGTGTGAAAGCGCCTATTAACCTCTTACTATTAAAAAAAGAAAATGTTCTTTCATGACGTTTTAACTATTGTTCTCTTTGACACGAGGAGGAGAGGACTTGTTACAGGAGATATGGTCAAATCGTTTGTTGAAACTCATCACAGGAAGTGACAGAACAATTGTTTACATCTGTTCAGAAAACACAAGAGCCGCGTTCACACCGCAGTACTTTTCCCACTTTAGTTCCGATATAGTTCCGAAATGTCGCGTTCACACCAAAAAGAGCCGGAACTAAAATTAGTTCATGAGAACCTTTTCGGCCCCTTTTCCGTCCCTGCTAGAGAGCAGGTACTGTCGTGGGAGAAAAAGGTTCCTATTTCTGATTGGCTGGGCGGATTGCAAACCACGCCCCGTAAAACTCTGAAAAGTTTTGTGAAGCCGCCATTGTATTTGCTGGCATTAGCATTATTAGCATTAGCATTAGCCCAGCGCAGAAACGCAGAGAGACTAACTTATGGCAACACAAAAGAAAACATGGGAGCGGTGGAGATGAGGAGGTGTCGGCGTTCTGGCGATTTACTCGGAAGGCTCCAGTAGAAGCAGCTGGGAGTCCCAGCAGCTTCTACTGAAGCCTTCCCTAACTCCAGGGACTTCCGGCCGGGGACTTCGGGTGGCAGTATACGCCGTGAAGTTGTTTGCGGCCTGCCAGTAAACCCAAAGCAGAAGAAGAAGAAGTGACGTCAGCGGCTTCATTTGCGTAATCCTCCCTCAGGGACTCATTCCGGTGTGAGCGCGATCTGAACTTAGTTCATGAGAACTAAAGAGTTCTCATGAACTAAGTTCTCATGAACCTTTGTGGGAAAAGTACTGCGGTGTGAATGCGCCTAAGGCTTCCAGGGCTTAGGCGCATTCACACCGCAGTACTTTTCATTACAATTGTGGTCTTACCTTGACTTGAAGATGAAGTCCATGCTATCCTTCTGGACAACAATCTCTATTACTTTTTTGTAAAAGTCCTCCTTATCTTCCTCTAGTTTCAAAAGTCTAGCTTGTTGTTTGCGTCTACCTTCTCTGCGTAGAATAACAGTAGCAACAAGAACCTGTGGGCTCACGTGCGCCCCCTTCAGTGCGGAACATTATAACATTATAACTGCTGGGATTGAACCCACAACCTTCTGACAACAGCTGAGTTATGGGCTGTTGTTCAGAAATGATGAAGCCATAGACTTCATCATTTCTGAACAACAGCCCATAACTCAGCTGCTGTCTTTGAGTCAGAAGGTTGTGGGTTCAATCCCAGCAGTTATAATGTTGATTTATTCTGAAGGTGATAGTAGGCTGACTTATGGCCCATTTCCACTACAGCCCGGAGCGCGGTTTAAGAGTTTCTGGTTGCGTTTCCACTTAGCGTAGTCCGGCTAGCGGGTACTATTTCACTGTTTTCTGGCCCCATAAAATGGAGGTTCTTTCCGGGCCAACAAC
>JAAKFY010001069.1:1700914-1709999 GCA_011823955.1 Dissostichus mawsoni
GGCGCTGCTCCTGGTGGGGCGCAGGTCCCTGGGGGTTTCTCCTCTGGGGAAACAACGAGAAAACACATAAAACTACACTAGCTGCTCACCTGGCCTCCTTACCTGCCCCCCCTCCTCACCTGCCCCCCCCTCCTCACCTGCCCCCTCATCCTCACCTGGACTCCTCTCCGGCCCTCACTGCCCCCCCCTCCCCAGCTGGAGGTGTGTCGGCCCTCTCCTGTTTGATGCGACTGACGGCGAGGATCAGCTCCTCTGGGCTGAGGCCCTGCTGATCCTCCTGCAGGGGGGGGGCGTCGTATCCCCCGAGCTCGTCTGTTGAGGTGGTCTGTGGAAAGAACTCAGTTAGAAAAAGTGCTGATTTACTTCAGGTTTAAAAACGACTCATGGGGGGCGCACAGGTGCCAAGGCAAACCCCTACAGTTAAGAATCAGACTCTGCCACAGTGACCCCCCAGGTCTACATTTCTGGGGTACAGCTAACCCACCTGAGAGTCGCAGCAGAGCGGCGAGGAGGAAGCCTTCATCATCATCAGCTCCATGCCCCGCTCCACGATGTTCTGGATCTGCAGGTACCCGGCCGTGTACATCAGCACCAGCTGCTCGCTGGCGCCATGCTGAGCCGCCCGGTGTAGCAGAAGGAGAGGATCTGCTGGAAACAGTGGGGGGTGACGGAGGAGGGCAGCTCAAACACGGCGGGGGAGGAGGAAGAGGAGGAGGAGGAGGAGTCGGAGCTGAAGAGGTCTCTGAAGTACAGCGAGGAGGCGGCCAGCACGGCGCGGTGGGCCTTGAAGGCCTGACCCTGCACGAGGACGGACACGTCGCAGTACTGACCGCGCAGACGCTGCTGGTTCAGGCTGACCAGAACGCTGCCGCCGAAGTCCGGGATCTCCACCTACAGGGACACATGCGGGGTCAGGGGTCTCAGCAGAAGGAAATGTCCATATTGACCAATCAGAATCCAGTATTCAACTATCCTCTTTTTATATTTGTGTTTTCGAGATTCAATCAGCACCGCCCCCCCTTCAGATGGTGCTGAACTAGGTTGCCTTATACCTGAACAACAGTCCACTCTGATTTAAATCATCAGCCCCATCATGACCCTTTGTACCACAGGTCAAGGTGACGCTGTTCACTGATTGGCTTGGGTCCTCCCTCGACCCGGTCGTCCCATCTGCATTAAGTCCAGCACTGACATCTTTAATACTAATATCTACCTCTTGACATTGTGTGGTCCAAATAGCACATTCTTTAACTTCTTATGTTTGTATAAAACTAAAATGGAGCAATCTGCACCTGGGGGGTAAAGAAGTATTCTGATTATAGTTAAAGACTAGGTAGTGTTTCTGGATACTCTGTACTGGTTCACTCCGGACTTTGGTCCATCAGGTTGTTCTTAAACTGTGGGATAAAAGAACCCCTGGTCTGACAGTAACCCCCCCCCAGTAACCCTGATCTTCTGACCTGCAGTAGCCCCTCCGACATGGTGGACGCCGTCGGCCCAGAGAGGATGTGGAGGCGAGCGGGAGGCGGTCCGGAGAGTCTAGGTGTCAGGGATCCTGCAGAGAGCACCGCCAAAACGCTTCACATCCATGTTGCTGGTGAGGAGAGGTCAGAGGTCAGACGCTGGACCGTCAGGGTGGAGGTCAGCGCAGAAACAGCAGGAGGAGGAAGAACCTGAGAGGTCAGAGGTCATCGTCACTGGGTTGTGATTACACAGAACAACACACATGCACAGCAGGACTGAACACAAACACACTCTGTTAAACGGAGAGATGTCGAGCAACAGGCTGCTCCCAACCAGGGGAGCAGTCAGGGGTTCAGGGCGTTGCTCAAGGGCACCTCAGTACTGGGTTGTTCGGGGTCTTGAACCAGTGACCTTCTGGTTCCCAAGCTAAGTCCAAAGGCCCCTATGGACTGACCCTAGGGGAACCTCTGCACTGATATCAGCAGGCAGGACTGAGGATTAGGACCACCAACAAGTTGTCCAAGGAACCTCGAACTGCTTCCTGTTCCTCCTTAACAGCTTCAGGTGAATCCCCCAGTGGACAAAACTGGAACGTGCTCAGTCCGCTCGGTCTCAGATCTGGTAAACCGGACGCCAAGGGATACCAAGGTAGGCTAAGGTACGCCAAGGGACACCAAGGTACGCTAAGGTACGCCAAGGGACACCAAGGTACGCTAAGGGATACCAAGGTACGCTAAGGGACACCAAGGTACGCTAAGGGACACCAAGGTACGCTAAGGTACGCCAAGGGACACCAAGGTACGCCAAGGGACACCAAGGTACGCTAAGGGACACCAAGGTACGCTAAGGGACACCAAGGTACGCTAAGGTACGCCAAGGGACACCAAGGTACGCTAAGGGATACCAAGGTACGCTAAGGGATACCAAGGTACGCTAAGGGACACCAAGGTACGCTAAGGGACACCAAGGTACGCTAAGTGTACGTCCACTTCAAATACTTAACTGCAATGTACAAGGTCACATCTCCACGATCCAAAGGTACTGGGAGCTGATACTTGAACTCTGCCATGCACCCAACCCAAGGATTCAGCGGTGTGAAAATGGAGACATTTGGACAATGTCTAATTTTCCCGCCCTTTTTAAGAACCCGTTCTTTCAAATGAAAGCTAAAGTGTTGCTCGGATTGGCCTCGTGAGAGACGAAGCAGGCCGGATGAATAATCCATCGTCACATGCATGTAGCCCCGGGCATCGTGGAGATGTGACCTTGTACATTTCAACACACACTGTATTTGAAATGTACAAGGTCACAAGTCCTGCGTGCTGACGCCTAGGAGGCTGCGATTCTGTCCGACACCCGGCTCGTGAATACGTGTTTTAATATGAAAGAGATGCATATTAGAAGAGTCTTCCTCAGTGATCTGAAGCTACAGACAGAGAGTCTTCCTCAGTGATCTGAAGCTACAGACAGAGAGTCTTCCTCAGTGATCTGAAGCTACAGACAGAGAGTCTTCCTCAGTGATCTGAAGCTACAGACAGTGAGTCTTCCTCAGTGATCTGAAGCTACAGACAGAGAGTCTTCGTCAGTGATCTGAAGCTACAGACAGAGAGTCTTCGTCAGTGATCTGAAGCTACAGACAGTGAGTCTTCCTCAGTGATCTGAAGCTACAGACAGAGAGTCTTCGTCAGTGATCTGAAGCTACAGACAGAGAGTCTTCCTCAGTGATCTGAAGCTACAGACAGAGAGTCTTCGTCAGTGATCTGAAGCTACAGACAGAGAGTCTTCCTCAGTGATCTGAAGCTACAGACAGAGAGTCTTCCTCAGTGATCTGAAGCTACAGACAGTGAGTCTTCCTCAGTGATCTGAAGCTACAGACAGAGAGTCTTCCTCAGTGATCTGAAGCTACAGACAGAGAGTCTTCCTCAGTGATCTGAAGCTACAGACAGAGAGTCTTCCTCAGTGATCTGAAGCTACAGACAGAGAGTCTTCCTCAGTGATCTGAAGCTACAGACAGAGAGTCTTCCTCAGTGATCTGAAGCTACAGACAGAGAGTCTTCCTCAGTGATCTGAAGCTACAGACAGAGAGTCTTCCTCAGTGATCTGAAGCTACAGACAGAGAGTCTTCCTCAGTGATCTGAAGCTACAGACAGAGAGTCTTCCTCAGTGATCTGAAGCTACAGACAGAGAGTCTTCCTCAGTGATCTGAAGCTACAGACAGAGAGTCTTCCTCAGTGATCTGAAGCTACAGACAGAGAGTCTTCCTCAGTGATCTGAAGCTACAGACAGAGAGTCTTCCTCAGTGATCTGAAGCTACAGACAGAGAGTCTTCCTCAGTGATCTGAAGCTACAGACAGAGAGTCTTCCTCAGTGATCTGAAGCTACAGACAGAGAGTCTTCCTCAGTGATCTGAAGCTACAGACAGAGAGTCTTCCTCAGTGATCTGAAGCTACAGACAGAGAGTCTTCCTCAGTGATCTGAAGCTACAGACAGAGAGTCTTCCTCAGTGATCTGAAGCTACAGACAGAGAGTCTTCCTCAGTGATCTGAAGCTACAGACAGAGAGTCTTCCTCAGTGATCTGAAGCTACAGACAGAGAGTCTTCCTCAGTGATCTGAAGCTACAGACAGAGAGTCTTCCTCAGTGATCTGAAGCTACAGACAGAGAGTCTTCCTCAGTGATCTGAAGCTACAGACAGAGAGTCTTCCTCAGTGATCTGAAGCTACAGACAGAGAGTCTTCCTCAGTGATCTGAAGCTACAGACAGAGAGTCTTCCTCAGTGATCTGAAGCTACAGACAGAGAGTCTTCCTCAGTGATCTGAAGCTACAGACAGAGAGTCTTCGTGATCTGAAGCTACAGACAGAGAGTCTTCCTCAGTGATCTGAAGCTACAGACAGAGAGTCTTCCTCAGTGATCTGAAGCTACAGACAGAGAGTCTTCCTCAGTGATCTGAAGCTACAGACAGAGAGTCTTCCTCAGTGATCTGAAGCTACAGACAGAGAGTCTTCCTCAGTGATCTGAAGCTACAGACAGAGAGTCTTCGTCAGTGATCTGAAGCTACAGACAGAGAGTCTTCCTCAGTGATCTGAAGCTACAGACAGAGAGTCTTCCTCAGTGATCTGAAGCTACAGACAGAGAGTCTTCCTCAGTGATCTGAAGCTACAGACAGAGAGTCTTCCTCAGTGATCTGAAGCTACAGACAGTGAGTCTTCCTCAGTGATCTGAAGCTACAGACAGAGAGTCTTCGTCAGTGATCTGAAGCTACAGACAGAGAGTCTTCGTCAGTGATCTGAAGCTACAGACAGTGAGTCTTCCTCAGTGATCTGAAGCTACAGACAGAGAGTCTTCGTCAGTGATCTGAAGCTACAGACAGAGAGTCTTCCTCAGTGATCTGAAGCTACAGACAGAGAGTCTTCGTCAGTGATCTGAAGCTACAGACAGAGAGTCTTCGTCAGTGATCTGAAGCTACAGACAGAGAGTCTTCCTCAGTGATCTGAAGCTACAGACAGAGTCTTCCTCAGTGATCTGAAGCTACAGACAGAGAGTCTTCCTCAGTGATCTGAAGCTACAGACAGAGAGTCTTCCTCAGTGATCTGAAGCTACAGACAGAGAGTCTTCCTCAGTGATCTGAAGCTACAGACAGAGAGTCTTCCTCAGTGATCTGAAGCTACAGACAGAGAGTCTTCCTCAGTGATCTGAAGCTACAGACAGAGAGTCTTCCTCAGTGATCTGAAGCTACAGACAGAGAGTCTTCCTCAGTGATCTGAAGCTACAGACAGAGAGTCTTCCTCAGTGATCTGAAGCTACAGACAGAGAGTCTTCCTCAGTGATCTGAAGCTACAGACAGAGAGTCTTCCTCAGTGATCTGAAGCTACAGACAGAGAGTCTTCCTCAGTGATCTGAAGCTACAGACAGAGAGTCTTCCTCAGTGATCTGAAGCTACAGACAGAGAGTCTTCCTCAGTGATCTGAAGCTACAGACAGAGAGTCTTCCTCAGTGATCTGAAGCTACAGACAGAGAGTCTTCCTCAGTGATCTGAAGCTACAGACAGAGAGTCTTCCTCAGTGATCTGAAGCTACAGACAGAGAGTCTTCCTCAGTGATCTGAAGCTACAGACAGAGAGTCTTCCTCAGTGATCTGAAGCTACAGACAGAGAGTCTTCCTCAGTGATCTGAAGCTACAGACAGAGAGTCTTCCTCAGTGATCTGAAGCTACAGACAGAGAGTCTTCCTCAGTGATCTGAAGCTACAGACAGAGAGTCTTCCTCAGTGATCTGAAGCTACAGACAGAGAGTCTTCCTCAGTGATCTGAAGCTACAGACAGAGAGTCTTCCTCAGTGATCTGAAGCTACAGACAGAGAGTCTTCCTCAGTGATCTGAAGCTACAGACAGAGAGTCTTCGTCAGTGATCTGAAGCTACAGACAGAGAGTCTTCCTCAGTGATCTGAAGCTACAGACAGAGAGTCTTCCTCAGTGATCTGAAGCTACAGACAGAGAGTCTTCCTCAGTGATCTGAAGCTACAGACAGAGAGTCTTCGTCAGTGATCTGAAGCTACAGACAGAGAGTCTTCCTCAGTGATCTGAAGCTACAGACAGAGAGTCTTCGTCAGTGATCTGAAGCTACAGACAGAGATTCTTCCTCAGTGATCTGAAGCTACAGACAGAGAGTCTTCCTCAGTGATCTGAAGCTACAGACAGAGAGTCTTCGTCAGTGATCTGAAGCTACAGACAGAGAGTCTTCCTCAGTGATCTGAAGCTACAGACAGAGAGTCTTCGTCAGTGATCTGAAGCTACAGACAGAGAGTCTTCCTCAGTGATCTGAAGCTACAGACAGAGAGTCTTCCTCAGTGATCTGAAGCTACAGACAGAGAGTCTTCGTCAGTGATCTGAAGCTACAGACAGAGAGTCTTCCTCAGTGATCTGAAGCTACAGACAGAGAGTCTTCCTCAGTGATCTGAAGCTACAGACAGAGAGCTTCCTCAGTGATCTGAAGCTACAGACAGAGAGTCTTCCTCAGTGATCTGAAGCTACAGACAGAGAGTCTTCCTCAGTGATCTGAAGCTACAGACAGAGAGTCTTCCTCAGTGATCTGAAGCTACAGACAGAGAGTCTTCCTCAGTGATCTGAAGCTACAGACGAGAGACTTCCTCAGTGATCTGAAGCTACAGACAGAGAGTCTTCGTCAGTGATCTGAAGCTACAGACAGAGAGTCTTCGTCATGATCTGAAGCTACAGACAGAGAGTCTTCCTCAGTGATCTGAAGCTACAGACAGAGAGTCTTCCTCAGTGATCTGAAGCTACAGACAGAGAGTCTTCCTCAGTGATCTGAAGCTACAGACAGAGAGTCTTCCTCAGTGATCTGAAGCTACAGACAGAGAGTCTTCCTCAGTGATCTGAAGCTACAGACAGAGAGTCTTCCTCAGTGATCTGAAGCTACAGACAGAGAGTCTTCGTCAGTGATCTGAAGCTACAGACAGAGTCTTCGTCAGTGATCTGAAGCTACAGACAGAGAGTCTTCCTCAGTGATCTGAAGCTACAGACAGAGAGTCTTCCTCAGTGATCTGAAGCTACAGACAGAGAGTCTTCGTCAGTGATCTGAAGCTACAGACAGAGAGCCTTCCTCAGTGATCTGAAGCTACAGACAGAGAGTCTTCCTCAGTGATCTGAAGCTACAGACAGAGAGTCTTCCTCAGTGATCTGAAGCTACAGACAGAGAGTCTTCCTCAGTGATCTGAAGCTACAGACAGAGAGTCTTCCTCAGTGATCTGAAGCTACAGACAGAGAGTCTTCCTCAGTGATCTGAAGCTACAGACAGAGAGTCTTCCTCAGTGATCTGAAGCTACAGACAGAGAGTCTTCCTCAGTGATCTGAAGCTACAGACAGATAGTCTTCCTCAGTGATCTGAAGCTACAGACAGAGAGTCTTCCTCAGTGATCTGAAGCTACAGACAGAGAGTCTTCCTCAGTGATCTGAAGCTACAGACAGAGAGTCTTCCTCAGTGATCTGAAGCTACAGACAGAGAGTCTTCCTCAGTGATCTGAAGCTACAGACAGATAGTCTTCGTCAGTGATCTGAAGCTACAGACAGAGAGTCTTCCTCAGTGATCTGAAGCTACAGACAGAGAGTCTTCCTCAGTGATCTGAAGCTACAGACAGATAGTCTTCGTCAGTGATCTGAAGCTACAGACAGAGAGTCTTCCTCAGTGATCTGAAGCTACAGACAGAGAGTCTTCGTCAGTGATCTGAAGCTACAGACAGAGAGCCTTCCTCAGTGATCTGAAGCTACAGACAGAGAGTCTTCCTCAGTGATCTGAAGCTACAGACAGAGAGTCTTCCTCAGTGATCTGAAGCTACAGACAGAGAGACTTCCTCAGTGATCTGAAGCTACAGACAGAGAGTCTTCCTCAGTGATCTGAAGCTACAGACAGAGAGTCTTCCTCAGTGATCTGAAGCTACAGACAGAGAGTCTTCCTCAGTGATCTGAAGCTACAGACAGAGAGTCTTCCTCAGTGATCTGAAGCTACAGACAGAGAGTCTTCCTCAGTGATCTGAAGATACAGACAGAGAGTCTTCCTCAGTGATCTGAAGCTACAGACAGAGAGCCTTCCTCAGTGATCTGAAGCTACAGACAGAGAGTCTTCCTCAGTGATCTGAAGCTACAGACAGAGAGTCTTCCTCAGTGATCTGAAGCTACAGACAGAGAGTCTTCCTCAGTGATCTGAAGCTACAGACAGAGAGTTTTCCTCAGTGATCTGAAGCTACAGACAGAGAGTCTTCCTCAGTGATCTGAAGCTACAGACAGAGAGTCTTCCTCAGTGATCTGAAGCTACAGACAGATAGTCTTCCTCAGTGATCTGAAGCTACAGACAGAGAGTCTTCCTCAGTGATCTGAAGCTACAGACAGATAGTCTTCGTCAGTGATCTGAAGATACAGACAGAGAGTCTTCCTCAGTGATCTGAAGCTACAGACAGATAGTCTTCCTCAGTGATCTGAAGCTACAGACAGAGAGTCTTCGTCAGTGATCTGAAGCTACAGACAGAGAGTCTTCCTCAGTGATCTGAAGCTACAGACAGAGAGTCTTCCTCAGTGATCTGAAGCTACAGACAGAGAGCCTTCCTCAGTGATCTGAAGCTACAGACAGAGAGCCTTCCTCAGTGATCTGAAGCTACAGACAGATAGTCTTCGTCAGTGATCTGAAGATACAGACAGAGAGTCTTCCTCAGTGATCTGAAGCTACAGACAGATAGTCTTCCTCAGTGATCTGAAGCTACAGACAGAGAGTCTTCGTCAGTGATCTGAAGCTACAGACAGAGAGTCTTCCTCAGTGATCTGAAGCTACAGACAGAGAGTCTTCCTCAGTGATCTGAAGCTACAGACAGAGAGTCTTCCTCAGTGATCTGAAGCTACAGACAGAGAGTCTTCTTCAGTGATCTGAAGCTACAGACAGAGAGTCTTCCTCAGTGATCTGAAGCTACAGACAGAGAGCCTTCCTCAGTGATCTGAAGCTACAGACAGAGAGTCTTCGTCAGTGATCTGAAGCTACAGACAGAGAGTCTTCCTCAGTGATCGAAGCTACAGACAGAGAGTCTTCCTCAGTGATCTGAAGCTACAGACAGAGAGTCTTC
>JAAKFY010001069.1:1710999-1718499 GCA_011823955.1 Dissostichus mawsoni
CTCTCTGTCTGTAGCTTCAGATCACTGACTCTCTGTCTGTAGCTTCAGATCACTGAGACTCTCTGTCTGTAGCTTCAGATCACTGAGGAAACTCTCTGTCTGTAGCTTCAGATCACTGACTCTCTGTCTGTAGCTTCAGATCACTGAGGAAGACTCTCTGTCTGTAGCTTCAGATCACTGTCTCTCTGTCTGTAGCTTCAGATCACTGACTCTCTGTCTGTAGCTTCAGATCACTGACTCTCTGTCTGTAGCTTCAGATCACTGACTCTCTGTCTGTAGCTTCAGATCACTGACTCTCTGTCTGTAGCTTCAGATCACTGACTCTCTGTCTGTAGCTTCAGATCACTGACTCTCTGTCTGTAGCTTCAGATCACTGACTCTCTGTCTGTAGCTTCAGATCACTGAGGAAGACTCTCTGTCTGTAGCTTCAGATCACTGAGGAAGACTCTCTGTCTGTAGCTTCAGATCACTGAGGAAGACTCTCTGTCTGTAGCTTCAGATCACTGAGGAAGACTCTCTGTCTGTAGCTTCAGATCACTGAGGAAGACTCTCTGTCTGTAGCTTCAGATCACTGAGGAAGACTCTCTGTCTGTAGCTTCAGATCACTGACGAAGACTCTCTGTCTGTAGCTTCAGATCACTGAGGAAGACTCTCTGTCTGTAGCTTCAGATCACTGACTCTCTGTCTGTAGCTTCAGATCACTGAGGAAGACTCTCTGTCTGTAGCTTCAGATCACTGAGGAACTCTCTGTCTGTAGCTTCAGATCACTGAGGAAGACTCTCTGTCTGTAGCTTCAGATCACTGAGGAAGACTCTCTGTCTGTAGCTTCAGATCACTGAGGAAGACTCTCTGTCTGTAGCTTCAGATCACTGAGGAAGACTCTCTGTCTGTAGCTTCAGATCACTGAGGAAGACTCTCTGTCTGTAGCTTCAGATCACTGAGGAAGACTCTCTGTCTGTAGCTTCAGATCACTGAGGAAGACTCTCTGTCTGTAGCTTCAGATCACTGAGGAAGACTCTCTGTCTGTAGCTTCAGATCACTGAGGAAGACTCTCTGTCTGTAGCTTCAGATCACTGAGGAAGACTCTCTGTCTGTAGCTTCAGATCACTGAGGAAGACTCTCTGTCTGTAGCTTCAGATCACTGAGGAAGACTCTCTGTCTGTAGCTTCAGATCACTGAGGAAGACTCTCTGTCTGTAGCTTCAGATCACTGAGGAAGACTCTCTGTCTGTAGCTTCAGATCACTGAGGAAGACTCTCTGTCTGTAGCTTCAGATCACTGAGGAAGACTCTCTGTCTGTAGCTTCAGATCACTGAGGAAGACTCTCTGTCTGTAGCTTCAGATCACTGAGAAGACTCTCTGTCTGTAGCTTCAGATCACTGAGGAAGACTCTCTGTCTGTAGCTTCAGATCACTGAGGAAGACTCTCTGTCTGTAGCTTCAGATCACTGACGAAGACTCTCTGTCTGTAGCTTCAGATCACTGAGGAAGACTCTCTGTCTGTAGCTTCAGATCACTGAGGAAGACTCTCTGTCTGTAGCTTCAGATCACTGACGAAGACTCTCTGTCTGTAGCTTCAGATCACTGAGGAAGACTCTCTGTCTGTAGCTTCAGATCACTGAGGAAGACTCTCTGTCTGTAGCTTCAGATCACTGAGGAAGACTCTCTGTCTGTAGCTTCAGATCACTGAGGAAGACTCTCTGTCTGTAGCTTCAGATCACTGAGGAAGACTCTCTGTCTGTAGCTTCAGATCACTGAGGAAGACTCTCTGTCTGTAGCTTCAGATCACTGAGGAAGACTCTCTGTCTGTAGCTTCAGATCACTGAGGAAGACTCTCTGTCTGTAGCTTCAGATCACTGAGGAAGACTCTCTGTCTGTAGCTTCAGATCACTGAGAAGACTCTCTGTCTGTAGCTTCAGATCACTGAGGAAGACTCTCTGTCTGTAGCTTCAGATCACTGAGGAAGACTCTCTGTCTGTAGCTTCAGATCACTGACGAAGACTCTCTGTCTGTAGCTTCAGATCACTGAGAACTTCTGTCTGTAGCTTCAGATCACTGAGGAAGACTCTCTGTCTGTAGCTTCAGATCACTGAGGAAGACTCTCTGTCTGTAGCTTCAGATCACTGAGGAAGACTCTCTGTCTGTAGCTTCAGATCACTGAGGAAGACTCTCTGTCTGTAGCTTCAGATCACTGAGGAAGACTCTCTGTCTGTAGCTTCAGATCACTGAGGAAGACTCTCTGTCTGTAGCTTCAGATCACTGAGGAAGACTCTCTGTCTGTAGCTTCAGATCACTGAGAAGACTCTCTGTCTGTAGCTTCAGATCACTGAGGAAGACTCTCTGTCTGTAGCTTCAGATCACTGAGGAAGACTCTCTGTCTGTAGCTTCAGATCACTGAGGAAGACTCTCTGTCTGTAGCTTCAGATCACTGAGGAAACTCTCTGTCTGTAGCTTCAGATCACTGAGGAAGACTCTCTGTCTGTAGCTTCAGATCACTGAGGAAGACTCTCTGTCTGTAGCTTCAGATCACTGAGGAAGACTCTCTGTCTGTAGCTTCAGATCACTGAGGAAGACTCTCTGTCTGTAGCTTCAGATCACTGAGGAAGACTCTCTGTCTGTAGCTTCAGATCACTGAGGAAGACTCTCTGTCTGTAGCTTCAGATCACTGAGGAAGACTCTCTGTCTGTAGCTTCAGATCACTGAGGAAGACTCTCTGTCTGTAGCTTCAGATCACTGAGGAAGACTCTCTGTCTGTAGCTTCAGATCACTGAGGAAGACTCTCTGTCTGTAGCTTCAGATCACTGAGGAAGACTCTCTGTCTGTAGCTTCAGATCACTGAGGAAGACTCTCTGTCTGTAGCTTCAGATCACTGAGGAAGACTCTCTGTCTGTAGCTTCAGATCACTGAGGACTCTCTGTCTGTAGCTTCAGATCACTGAGGAAGACTCTCTGTCTGTAGCTTCAGATCACTGAGGAAGACTCTCTGTCTGTAGCTTCAGATCACTGAGGAAGACTCTCTGTCTGTAGCTTCAGATCACTGAGGAAGACTCTCTGTCTGTAGCTTCAGATCACTGAGGAAGACTCTCTGTCTGTAGCTTCAGATCACTGAGGAAGACTCTCTGTCTGTAGCTTCAGATCACTGAGGAAGACTCTCTGTCTGTAGCTTCAGATCACTGAGGAAGACTCTCTGTCTGTAGCTTCAGATCACTGAGGAAGACTCTCTGTCTGTAGCTTCAGATCACTGAGGAAGACTCTCTGTCTGTAGCTTCAGATCACTGAGGAAGACTCTCTGTCTGTAGCTTCAGATCACTGAGGAAGACTCTCTGTCTGTAGCTTCAGATCACTGAGGAAGACTCTCTGTCTGTAGCTTCAGATCACTGAGGAAGACTCTCTGTCTGTAGCTTCAGATCACTGAGGAAGACTCTCTGTCTGTAGCTTCAGATCACTGAGGAAGACTCTCTGTCTGTAGCTTCAGATCACTGAGGAAGACTCTCTGTCTGTAGCTTCAGATCACTGAGGAAGACTCTCTGTCTGTAGCTTCAGATCACTGAGGAAGACTCTCTGTCTGTAGCTTCAGATCACTGAGGAAGACTCTCTGTCTGTAGCTTCAGATCACTGAGGAAGACTCTCTGTCTGTAGCTTCAGATCACTGAGGAAGACTCTCTGTCTGTAGCTTCAGATCACTGAGGAAGACTCTCTGTCTGTAGCTTCAGATCACTGAGGAAGACTCTCTGTCTGTAGCTTCAGATCACTGAGGAAGACTCTCTGTCTGTAGCTTCAGATCACTGAGGAAGACTCTCTGTCTGTAGCTTCAGATCACTGAGGAAGACTCTCTGTCTGTAGCTTCAGATCACTGAGGAAGACTCTCTGTCTGTAGCTTCAGATCACTGAGGAAGACTCTCTGTCTGTAGCTTCAGATCACTGAGGAAGACTCTCTGTCTGTAGCTTCAGATCACTGAGGAAGACTCTCTGTCTGTAGCTTCAGATCACTGAGGAAGACTCTCTGTCTGTAGCTTCAGATCACTGAGGAAGACTCTCTGTCTGTAGCTTCAGATCACTGACGAAGACTCTCTGTCTGTAGCTTCAGATCACTGAGAAGACTCTCTGTCTGTAGCTTCAGATCACTGAGGAAGACTCTCTGTCTGTAGCTTCAGATCACTGAGGAAGACTCTCTGTCTGTAGCTTCAGATCACTGAGGAAGACTCTCTGTCTGTAGCTTCAGATCACTGAGAAGACTCTCTGTCTGTAGCTTCAGATCACTGAGGAAGACTCTCTGTCTGTAGCTTCAGATCACTGAGGAAGACTCTCTGTCTGTAGCTTCAGATCACTGAGGAAGACTCTCTGTCTGTAGCTTCAGATCACTGAGGAAGACTCTCTGTCTGTAGCTTCAGATCACTGAGGAAGACTCTCTGTCTGTAGCTTCAGATCACTGAGGAAGACTCTCTGTCTGTAGCTTCAGATCACTGAGGAAGACTCTCTGTCTGTAGCTTCAGATCACTGAGGAAGACTCTCTGTCTGTAGCTTCAGATCACTGAGGAAGACTCTCTGTCTGTAGCTTCAGATCACTGAGAAGACTCTCTGTCTGTAGCTTCAGATCACTGAGGAAGACTCTCTGTCTGTAGCTTCAGATCACTGAGGAAGACTCTCTGTCTGTAGCTTCAGATCACTGACGAAGACTCTCTGTCTGTAGCTTCAGATCACTGAGGAAGACTCTCTGTCTGTAGCTTCAGATCACTGAGGAAGACTCTCTGTCTGTAGCTTCAGATCACTGAGAAGACTCTCTGTCTGTAGCTTCAGATCACTGAGGAAGACTCTCTGTCTGTAGCTTCAGATCACTGAGGAAGACTCTCTGTCTGTAGCTTCAGATCACTGAGGAAGACTCTCTGTCTGTAGCTTCAGATCACTGAGGAAGACTCTCTGTCTGTAGCTTCAGATCACTGAGGAAGACTCTCTGTCTGTAGCTTCAGATCACTGAGGAAGACTCTCTGTCTGTAGCTTCAGATCACTGAGGAAGACTCTCTGTCTGTAGCTTCAGATCACTGAGGAAGACTCTCTGTCTGTAGCTTCAGATCACTGAGGAAGACTCTCTGTCTGTAGCTTCAGATCACTGAGGAAGACTCTCTGTCTGTAGCTTCAGATCACTGAGGAAGACTCTCTGTCTGTAGCTTCAGATCACTGAGGAAGACTCTCTGTCTGTAGCTTCAGATCACTGAGGAAGACTCTCTGTCTGTAGCTTCAGATCACTGAGGAAGACTCTCTGTCTGTAGCTTCAGATCACTGAGGAAGACTCTCTGTCTGTAGCTTCAGATCACTGAGGAAGACTCTCTGTCTGTAGCTTCAGATCACTGAGGAAGACTCTCTGTCTGTAGCTTCAGATCACTGAGGAAGACTCTCTGTCTGTAGCTTCAGATCACTGAGGAAGACTCTCTGTCTGTAGCTTCAGATCACTGAGGAAGACTCTCTGTCTGTAGCTTCAGATCACTGAGGAAGACTCTCTGTCTGTAGCTTCAGATCACTGAGGAAGACTCTCTGTCTGTAGCTTCAGATCACTGAGGAAGACTCTCTGTCTGTAGCTTCAGATCACTGAGGAAGACTCTCTGTCTGTAGCTTCAGATCACTGAGGAAGACTCTCTGTCTGTAGCTTCAGATCACTGAGGAAGACTCTCTGTCTGTAGCTTCAGATCACTGAGGAAGACTCTCTGTCTGTAGCTTCAGATCACTGAGGAAGACTCTCTGTCTGTAGCTTCAGATCACTGAGGAAGACTCTCTGTCTGTAGCTTCAGATCACTGAGAAGACTCTCTGTCTGTAGCTTCAGATCACTGACGAAGACTCTCTGTCTGTAGCTTCAGATCACTGAGGAAGACTCTCTGTCTGTAGCTTCAGATCACTGAGAAGACTCTCTGTCTGTAGCTTCAGATCACTGAGAAGACTCTCTGTCTGTAGCTTCAGATCACTGAGGAAGACTCTCTGTCTGTAGCTTCAGATCACTGAGGAAGACTCTCTGTCTGTAGCTTCAGATCACTGAGAAGACTCTCTGTCTGTAGCTTCAGATCACTGAGGAAGACTCTTCTAATATGCATCTCTTTCATATTAAAACACGTATTCACGAGCCGGGTGTCGGACAGAATCGCAGCCTCCTAGGCGTCAGCACGCAGGACTTGTGACCTTGTACATTTCAAATACAGTGTGTGTTTGAAATGTACAAGGTCACATCTCCACGATGCCCGGGGCTACATGCATGTGACGATGGATTATTCATCCGGCCTGCTTCGTCTCTCACGAGGCCAATCCGAGCAACACTTTAGCTTTCATTTGAAAGAACGGGTTCTTAAAAAGGGCGGGAAAATTAGACATTGTCCAAATGTCTCCATTTTCACACCGCTGAATCCTTGGGTTGGGTGCATGGCAGAGTTCAAGTATCAGCTCCCAGTACCTTTGGATCGTGGAGATGTGACCTTGTACATTGCAGTTAAGTATTTGAAGTGGACGTACACTTAGCGTACCTTGGTGTCCCTTAGCGTACCTTGGTGTCCCTTAGCGTACCTTGGTATCCCTTAGCGTACCTTGGTATCCCTTAGCGTACCTTGGTGTCCCTTGGCGTACCTTAGCGTACCTTGGTGTCCCTTAGCGTACCTTGGTGTCCCTTAGCGTACCTTGGTGTCCCTTGGCGTACCTTGGTGTCCCTTGGCGTACCTTAGCGTACCTTGGTGTCCCTTAGCGTACCTTGGTGTCCCTTAGCGTACCTTGGTATCCCTTAGCGTACCTTGGTGTCCCTTGGCGTACCTTAGCGTACCTTGGTGTCCCTTGGCGTACCTTAGCCTACCTTGGTATCCCTTGGCGTCCGGTTTACCAGATCTGAGACCGAGCGGACTGAGCACGTTCCAGTTTTGTCCACTGGGGGATTCACCTGAAGCTGTTAAGGAGGAACAGGAAGCAGTTCGAGGTTCCTTGGACAACTTGTTGGTGGTCCTAATCCTCAGTCCTGCCTGCTGATATCAGTGCAGAGGTTCCCCTAGGGTCAGTCCATAGGGGCCTTTGGACTTAGCTTGGGAACCAGAAGGTCACTGGTTCAAGACCCCAACAACCCAGTACTGAGGTGCCCTTGAGCAACGCCCTGAACCCCTGACTGCTCCCCTGGTTGGGAGCAGCCTGTTGCTCGACATCTCTCCGTTTAACAGAGTGTGTTTGTGTTCAGTCCTGCTGTGCATGTGTGTTGTTCTGTGTAATCACAACCCAGTGACGATGACCTCTGACCTCTCAGGTTCTTCCTCCTCCTGCTGTTTCTGCGCTGACCTCCACCCTGACGGTCCAGCGTCTGACCTCTGACCTCTCCTCACCAGCAACATGGATGTGAAGCGTTTTGGCGGTGCTCTCTGCAGGATCCCTGACACCTAGACTCTCCGGACCGCCTCCCGCTCGCCTCCACATCCTCTCTGGGCCGACGGCGTCCACCATGTCGGAGGGGCTACTGCAGGTCAGAAGATCAGGGTTACTGGGGGGGG
>JAAKFY010001069.1:1725999-1755202 GCA_011823955.1 Dissostichus mawsoni
ATAATCAGACCACTTCCTGTCTCCTGTGCTTTTCAATATTAATTCTGAGTTTGTGGAGAGCTCTGGATTCATGATGGCTGTGAAATCAGAAGAAGAAGACAGACAGGTAGGGTTGTGGTGGCTCCTTTTGTCTTCTCCTAACCACTAGTCCTGGACCTTGTGGTTAAGAGAATTCAATAAAGCGAGGTTGTGCTTTATGAACGTGGACTACAGAGTCATAAACTCTTCAGTAGGAACTTTAATTGAATCCTTCCCTTTCTTAAAGGACAAGAAACACTGTGTTTCTATCGGTAACTACACCTCTAAGTGGACACAAATGACATGTGGGGTTCCTGAAGGCTCCATCTTGGGGCCTCTTCTCTTTAACTACATGCTACCACTGGCTCAGATAATGAAAAACTACAAAATAAGTTACCATACTATGAAGACGACACACAAATGTACATAACCATTTCACCAGGAGACTATGCTCCAATTCAAACTCTGAGTAAGTGCATTGAACAAATCAATGATTGGATGTGTCAGAACTTTCTCCAATTAAACAAAGATAAAACTGAGCTAATGGTTTTTGGAGCCAAGGAGGACAGTGTAGTGGACTCTGAGCTGAACTGCAATGGTCACATTAAAACAGTTACTAATGGCCCATTTCCACTGCAGGGCCTCGCTCGGCTTAGTACGGTATAGTTAGGCCTTGTTAGGAATGGCTCACTTTATGCTGCGTTTCCATTACAGTTTAGTAGCTGGGGCAGTAACTATAGTAACGCAGTGTAGGCGGAGCCGTGACATCAACTTCAATGCGAACCACAGAAAACCAACATCAGCCGTTAGCTGTTAGCCCTCAGAGCTCACAGCTCCTCATATCTGTTCAGAAACTAGACACAAGTGAAACAAGTCCAAACCACAGCCTGTCTGTCATGGAGAATACAGTCGCTGCTTTATTTCTGTCTGTAGGCCGTTGTTGTGAGTGTGGACGGAGCATATACTGCGTTAGCTTAGCCGATCTCCATTCAGAAAACACGCATTTCAAAAGGTGTCTCTCCTGCCGTCTGTCTGCAGACTTGTCAAAGCATTAATTCATGTGTTTACTAACCGGTATCAGTATGTTGTTACTTCGGCATCATTTAGAAACGTGTATTACAATTAAATCACGGTCACATATGTTCATCTTGTTGTAGTTGTAGCCCCCTTGCCAGCGATTCTCTCTCTAGTTTAGCATAGTCAGCCCGACTCAGCCTGGTTGTTGGCCCGGAAAGAACCTCCATTTTATGGGGCCAGAAAACAGTGAAATAGTACCCGCTAGCCGGACTACGCTAAGTGGAAACGCAACCAGAAACTCTTAAACCGCGCTCCGGGCTGTAGTGGAAATGGGCCATAAGTCAGCCTACTATCACCTTCAGAATAAATCAACATTATAACTGCTGGGATTGAACCCACAACCTTCTGACTCAAAGACAGCAGCTGAGTTATGGGCTGTTGTTCAGAAATGATGAAGTCTATGGCTTCATCATTCTGAACAACCCCATAACTCAGCTGTTGTCAGAAGGTTGTGGGTTCAATCCCAGCAGTTTAATGTTATAATGTTCCGCACTGAAGGGGGCGCACGTGAGCCCACAGGTTCTTGTTGCTACTGTTATTCTACGCAGAGAAGGTAGACGCAAACAACAAGCTAGACTTTTGAAACTAGAGGAAGATAAGGAGGACTTTTACAAAAAGTAATAGAGATTGTTGTCCAGAAGGATAGCATGGACTTCATCTTCAAGTCAAGGTAAGACCACAATTGTAATGAAAGTACTGCGGTGTGAATGCGCCTAAGCCCTGGAAGCCTTAGGCGCATTCACACCGCAGTACTTTTCCCACAAAGGTTCATGAGAACTTAGTTCATGAGAACTCTTTAGTTCTCATGAACTAAGTTCAGATCGCGCTCACACCGGAATGAGTCCCTGAGGGAGGATTACGCAAATGAAGCCGCTGACGTCACTTCTTCTTCTTCTGCTTTGGGTTTACTGGCAGGCCGCAAACAACTTCACGGCGTATACTGCCACCCGAAGTCCCCGGCCGGAAGTCCCTGGAGTTAGGGAAGGCTTCAGTAGAAGCTGCTGGGACTCCCAGCTGCTTCTACTGGAGCCTTCCGAGTAAATCGCCAGAACGCCGACACCTCCTCATCTCCACCGCTCCCATGTTTTCTTTTGTGTTGCCATAAGTTAGTCTCTCTGCGTTTCTGCGCTGGGCTAATGCTAATGCTAATAATGCTAATGCCAGCAAAACAATGGCGGCTTCACAAAACTTTTCAGAGTTTTACGGGCGTGGTTTGCAATCCGCCCAGCCAATCAGAAATAGGAACCTTTTTCTCCCACGACAGTACCTGCTCTCTAGCAGGGACGGAAAAGGGGCCGAAAAGGTTCTCATGAACTAATTTTAGTTCCGGCTCTTTTTGGTGTGAACGCGACATTTCGGAACTATATCGGAACTAAAGTGGGAAAAGTACTGCGTGTGAACGCGGCTCTTGTGTTTTCTGAACAGATGTAAACAATTGTTCTGTCACTTCCTGTGATGAGTTTCAACAAACGATTTGACCATATCTCCTGTAACAAGTCCTCTCCTCCTCGTGTCAAAGAGAACAATAGTTAAAACGTCATGAAAGAACATTTTCTTTTTTTAATAGTAAGAGGTTAATAGGCGCTTTCACACCGCAGTACTTTTCCCACTTTAGTTCCGATAGTTCTTGAAATGTCGCGTTCACACCAAAAAAATCCGGAACTAGAACTTAGTTCATGGGAACCTTTTCACCCCCTTTTCCGTCTCTGCTAGAGAGCAGGTACTATCTGGGCAGAAAAACGTTCTCATTTCTGATTGGCTGGGCGGATTGAAAACCACGCCCCGTAAAACTCTGAAAAGTTTTGTGAAGCCGCCATTGTATTTGCTGGCATTAGCATTATTAGCATTAGCATTAGCCCAGCGCAGAAACGCAGAGAGACTAACTTATGGCAACACAAAAGAAAACATGGGAGCGGTGGAGATGAGGAGGTGTCGGCGTTCTGGCGATTTACTCGGAAGGCTTCCCCAACTCCGGGGACTTCCGGCCGGGGACTTCGGGTGGCAGTATACGCCGTGAAGTTGTTTGCGGCCTGCCAGTAAACCCAAAGCAGAAGAAGAAGAAGTGACGTCAGCGGCTTCATTTGACTAATCCTCCCTCAGGGACTCATTCCGGTGTGAACGCGATCTGCTCTTTAGTTCATCAGAACTAAAGAGTTCTGATGAACTAAGTTCTGGGAACTAAGTACGGCAAAGTACTTGGTGTGAAAGCGCCTATTACAATATACATGTGTGTGACTTAAGGATAAATGGATGTCTTCCAACCTGAGGGTCGGTGGTTCAACTCCAGCATGCTCTATTGTTTTGTTATTTTCTTTAATTGTGGTGTAAAAAATGGAAAAAGGTAGAAAGATATTTACGCTTAATTCCAGTTTTTCTAAAGGACATATTCAGGGAGTCAATTCCCATTCTAACCCTAATATACGAATGAGCCCAGCTGGTAAAACTTTGATAAAATACACCTGGGTGTATTTGGCGCACGGAGTAAATGGAAACCTGCCAATGTGAGGGTTAGCGGTTCAAATCCCCAACATGTGAGAGGCAGAATGGCAACTCCATTACATGTCTTATAGAAATAAAGAGGATGTGGTAATTGAAGTGAAAGAAATAAAAAAGAAAAACTGAAGTTGGGTAAAGTTAGAAAGAAACAGAGGCTTAAGTCCAGTTTTCTCTAAACGACATATTAAATAAACCCGGCTCCACTCGTCCTGCAGCTTTGGGTTTTTCTGGAACAGATGTGGAAGATTGATGGATACTTCTGGAGATGAGTTCAAACAAATGTTCTTTAACACTATCTTTGTGTCGCCTTGTTGTAACCCTAATAAACGTAGAAGCCAATGCTGTGACATTTGACTGGAATATGTACTGGTGTCTTTGGCTGAAGGGTAAATGGAGGCCTAACAACCAGAAGGTTGCTGGTTCGACTCCCAGCATAGCTTATGCCCCTTTCACACAACGCGGTTCCAGGGCCGGTTCGGAGCTGATAAGCACCGGTGTTTCCTGTTCGCAGCAGAGCCGGCTCTTTTCCCCAAAAAACGGTTCTTACCAAGCTCTAAAAAATTGTCCGTCTAGAAGCAAGAACCAATACGTCACGCTTACGTCGGAGGTGGGGGCAGGGGCGGGATCAACCTCCTGAACAACAACAACAAGCCCACGTTTTGTCCAGTTCATACACAACGATGGAATACCCCAAACTTAAACAGCAGAGGTCCGCTAAAGAGACCCGCTACCTGGGAATCTGGTCTTCCCAAGAGGTCCAGAGGATGCTGGAGGGAGTTGATTGTGTAGAACATTTGATTGTGAAGAACATTTGATAGTCGCTTGTGACGAATGGAAAGTTCGTGGTGAAGTCGTCCAAAGCAAAAGCAAGACGAGCAGCGCTTCAATTCAATCGGCCATTGTTGTTGTTGTCGATGTGAGGGGTTTCCGCCCGGTTTGTCTTTATGAAGCAGGCACGTAAACGATGACGTCACGACGCAAACGATGACGCGATGGCGCAGCACCACTCGGGCTCTGGGCGGTGTGCACAACACGGGCCTGAAGAGAACAACCGGTTCCGAACCAGAAGACCGCAAGAGGAGCTAGAACGGGAGTTGGTGTGAAAGGGGCAAAGAGACGTGGTGGGAGGCAAGATGACGGGCGGGAGGCAAGATGACGGGTGGGAGTCCCCCCTCACCTCTCAGGTGAAAAAGTTGTTGACAGTAAAAAAAAAAAATTATATATTATATTGTAAATAAAAATGAGTAACAACTAAAATATACTTAAAACAACTTTTAAAAATTATTAAAAATGTAATAAATAATATAAAAATAAAAACATTAAGGGTCCCCTATCATCCTCCTCTTCATCAATATATCCCAGGTCTCAGATATATCCGGAGCCTGTCTCTGATTGGCTGAAACACCAAACAGATCATTGCAGCATTACCCATAACCCCCTCTGTTTCAGCCCTGTTTCCAAAGTGCTGATTCTCTGTCTGTTACTTCAGATGAAAATAAGGAGCCCCTCCCCACGCCCCTCTGAGAGACATCTGGTTACAAAGAACTCAATGGTGCTCTAGGAGGAGATTCAGGTGATAAGGTGGGGGGGTTACCTTGGTTGCTGATTGGCTAATGGTTACACAAGACAACACATCGTGATGACATCATAAAGTGGCCAAAATCTGATCAGCTCATTTTCAGACAGGTTTTTATAGAAATGGATCAGGAGAAAAAGAGAGAGAATCTTTGTTCCTGAAACTTTCAGAGTCTCTTTACACAGAGGGGACACATGTTGATGTAGAAGAGACATGAAGAAGAGGGGACACATGTTGATGTAGAAGAGACATGGAGAAGAGGGGACACATGTTGATGTAGAAGAGACATGAAGAAGAGGGGACACATGTTGATGTAGAAGAGACATGAAGAAGAGGGGACACATGTTGATGTAGAAGAGACATGAAGAAGAGGGGACACATGTTGATGTAGAAGACATGAAGAAGAGGGGACAATGTTGATGTAGAAGAGACATGAAGAAGAGGGGACATGTTGATGTAGAAGAGACATGAAGAAGAGGGGACACATGTTGATGTAGAGAGACATGAAGAAGAGGGGACACATGTTGATGTAGAAGAGACATGAAGAAGAGGGGACACATGTTGATGTAGAGACATGAAGAAGAGGGGACACATGTTGATGTAGAAGAGACATGAAGAAGAGGGGACACATGTTGATGTAGAAGAGACATGTGTCCCCTCTGTGTAAAGAGGGAGTCTCTTTACACAGAGGGGACACGTGTTGATGTAGAAGAGACATGTGTCCCCTCTGTGTAAAGAGGGAGTCTCTTTACACAGAGGGGACACGTGGTGATGTAGAAGAGATGTATAATAATGTGTGTTCTGCTTTATTCTAAACTTTTATGTATTTATTTATTCATTTCCATATGTATTAAGCATTGATGTGTGATTGTATGATTGTATGATTGTATGATTGTATGATTGTATGATTGTATGATTGTATTCATGTTCACACATATGACCCAGCATGCATGTGTTAATGAGCCACTTTAGATCCACTCAGTTCAAGGTGAAACATGGGAAGTCTGTGGTTTCCCCTGATCCATAATCAATGCTTCTAGGGTCTGTATTGTAATTTGTACGCCTGTAGTTCATGGTGTCAAGACTTCAGTATTGGTCATACTTATATACACTAGCATCACGCGCTGCTATGCTGGTTCGATGCTACCAGTTGTTTTATTCAATCAGTCAACCATTACTAGTAGCAGTTATTGAGTTTAATCAGTTAATCAATATAAAGATCAGTTAGGTAGATTAGTTGGTAAATTGATAAAAAGGTATGTTAATTAGTTTAATGAGTCAGGTAATCGATAAACACGATCAGTTATAACTCGATGCAGAGCGGGCGTCCGTTCAGCCGCGCTGCATGCTGGGAAACGTAGTTCCAATAGCGGCGCCATTCTAAACCAGGTAAGCCTCCGCGACCAATCACAGCAGCTTAGTCATCGCCGCAGCCAGTCACTGCACTTAAACTAACTCACTGACCAATCACAGCGCTTAACATCCCCCAACAACTAATCATAGCCCCGCAAACACCGCGCAGCCAATCACAGCGCCTCACACTCTCCGAGCAGCCAACCCGATCACAACAACATCCATGATGCTGCTCTCCACCGCGCCTGCGCACACGGTAGACAGCTGATAACTCATCCATTATGCTACTTCGCTAAATAATTAAAAAAAAGCTTCCAGAAAAACTGACCGGAGCTTCGCTGGAGGACCGGAGGACCGAGACCCGACGTGAGTGACAGTACCGGAGGGGTGTGTGTGTGCGAGAGTGTGTGTGTGAGTGTGTGTTGTGTGTGTTAGTGTGTGAGAGAGGATCCTCCGCGCCTCCAGACAAAGCTCAGCTAACAGGCTAACGGCTCTTTAGCTACACAAACACCCACAGAACCGGTCCTTCCCGTGGCCCGCTGTCGGTACCGGTGGTGCCTGCTCACCGACCCCCGGTCCCCCCGGGATCACACACCGCCACGGCCGATATCTATTATATTAACGCGGGCTAGTGTTCGGTGAGTAGCTCGGCTAGCTTAGCCACCTAGCTTGTGTTCTGCCCGCCATCTTTCTAACGATAAACGGGCTTCTGCGCGAGGCTGAACAACACGCTCAGTTAGTGCGCGCGGGGGGCAGTTAGCGCGCGGGTTCACCTGAGATCCAGGTGATAATAACCTGCCAGGTGTGTGGGGGGTGGATGGGCTCTCTGGAGGGGGTTTGTGCAGTTTATGGATCAGCCGTGGCTGTTAGCTGCTAGCTGTTAGCTGCTAGCTGTTAGCCGCTAACCCGCAGCAGCCGGGAGAGAGAGGGGGGTACTCACATATTGTACTAGACTACAAGTACAAGTACACAGATATTGTATTTAAGTACAACTACTCAGATCTGGTATTTGAGTAAAAGTAGAAGTACTCAGATCTGGTGTTTGAGTAAAAGTAGAAGTACTCAGATCTTGTACTTGAGTAAAAGTAGAAGTACTCAGATATTATACTTGAGTAAAAGTAGAAGTACTCAGATATTGTACTTGAGTAAAAGTAGAAGTACTCAGATATTGTACTTGAGTAAAAGTAGAAGTACTCAGATATTGTACTTGAGTAAAAGTAGAAGTACTCAGGCGTTGTACTTGAGTAAAAGTAGAAGTACTTTGGTCTGAAAATACTTCACGTAAAAGTCCTGGATTCCAAATATTACTTGAGTATAGAAGTATTTTCAGCTAAATGTACTTCAAGTTTCTAAAGTACCCATTATGCAGCGTGGCTGTTCAGGAAGTACTTTATTATAGAATACTAAATGAAGCCTTCTTTTAACTGCTCAGAAGTACATGTACACATATTGGCAGTATCGTACTGCATTATATCATAAAGATGTGTCTTGTATGTAAACAGAAGTTGGTAAAAGTACAACACCTGTCTCAAAACACAAGGGAGCAGAAGTATGATAGTATACATGGAAATACTCAAGTGAAGTACATGAGTGAATGTACTTGGTTACTTCCCACCACAGGTAGGAGGATTGAGACAGGTGTCTCCTCAGAGTGTACCTGTCCTGAACTGAAACTGAAATTGCGATATTTTTTTCCCCCTGCGATATATATATATATATATACAAAAAAAAACGGTCTTTTCTTCAATTCCTGTATTTTTTCACATCGCGTTATGCGCATGTGCGATATTGACATCGCAGGACATGCAATTTTATTTTATTTTTTTAGGACGTGCGATATTAAGTAGGCAAATGAACTCAAACACGTCATGTTACAATTATTTTTGCTGCTTGCTACAAAAGGAAAACTTGCGCGGCTCTCAGGAGTACTTGAGTGAGTGACATGCAGGCTCTGCATGCACAGCAAACCACCAGCAAACGACCAATCACAATCATTCTTGCAGGAGTGAGACTGGTGTCTCCTCGGAGTGTACCTGTCCACAGGTAGCAGGAGTGAGACTGGTGTCTCCTCGGTGTGTACCTGTCCACAGGTAGCAGGAGTGAGACTGGTGTCTCCTCGGTGTGTACCTGTCCACAGGTAGCAGGAGTGAGACTGGTGTCTCCTCGGAGTGTACCTGTCCACAGGTAGCAGGAGTGAGACTGGTGTCTCCTCGGAGTGTACCTGTCCACAGGTAGCAGGAGTGAGACTGGTGTCTCCTCGGAGTGTACCTGTCCACAGGTAGCAGGAGTGAGACTGGTGTCTCCTCAGAGTGTACCTGTCCACAGGTAGCAGGAGTGAGACTGGTGTCTCCTCAGAGTGTACCTGTCCACAGGTAGCAGGAGTGAGACGGGTTCTCAGAGTAGTGTATTGGTGTGTTTTGCTGTTAGGTGGGTTTTGAGGTTTTGGGGGGGGTCATCAGATGCAAACAGCCCCTCCTTCAGGGATGTGCTCACATGTATTTGATGATACATGACTCAGCGTTTTATAAACTGACAGAAAAACTTTTAGAAAGACCTGTTGTGATGTAATGAGGGACTGATGCATTGTGGGACGCTGTTTTACAAGGAGAAGTACTTTGACTTCTGATTTAAGTCAAAGTACCAACAGTCAAAAGTACTCAGGTAGCAGCCCTGCCTTCAAAATGTTACTTAAGTAAAAGTATTGTATACTTGTACTCTGTTGTTCCTAATCAATTAAGTTAAATGTTTATCACATGGTTGTTTGCATAAAGCCTAACAAATAATGCATGAATGGAGTCAAAGTATAAAGTAGCATGAAACACTCAGGTAACGTACTTTACTCTAAAACAAGTGACTATCTTAAATGAATAGTTTCCGTGTCTTAAAGAGGATCCATAAAGACATCCTGATGAGAGGGTTAGGGTTTATTACTGAGTGACTCTCCATCAAACTGCATCTGAACACTTCTCTGCTACCAACCACTAACGGGCTCCTTAAGACATGAACACAGTATGCATCTGAACACTTCTCTGCTCTGCTCCTACCAACCACTAACGGGCTCCTTAAGACATGAAACAGTATGCATCTGAACACTTCTCTGCTCCTACCAACCACTAACGGGCTCCTTAAGACATGAACACAGTATACATCTGAACACTTCTCTGCTCCTACCAACCACTAACGGGCTCCTTAAGACAAGAACACAGTATACATCTGAACACTTCTCTGCTCCTACCAACCACTAAGGGGCTCCTTAAGACATGAACACAGTATGCATCTGAACACTTCTCTGCTCCTACCAACCACTAAGGCTCCTTAAGACATGAACACAGTATGCATCTGAACACTTCTCTGCTCCTACCAACCACTAACGGGCTCCTTAAGACATGAACACAGTATGCATCTTAACACTTCTCTGCTCCTACCAACCACTAACGGGCTCCTTAAGACATGAACACAGTATGCATCTGAACACTTCTCTGCTCCTACCAACCACTAACGGGCTCCTTAAGACATGAACACAGTATACATCTGAACACTTCTCTGCTCTGCTCCTACCAACCACTAACGGGCTCCTTAAGACATGAACACAGTATACATCTGAACACTTCTCTGCTCTGCTCCTACCAACCACTAACGGGCTCCTTAAGACATGAACACAGTATGCATCTGAACACTTCTCTGCTCCACTCCTACCAACCACTAACGGGCTCCTTAAGACATGAACACAGTATGCATCTGAACACTTCTCTGCTCTGCTCCTACCAACCACTAACGGGCTCCTTAAGACATGAACACAGTATACATCTGAACACTTCTCTGCTCCTACCAACCACTAACGGGCTCCTTAAGACATGAACACAGTATGCATCTGAACACTTCTCTGCTCCTACCAACCACTAACGGGCTCCTTAAGACATGAACACAGTATGCATCTGAACACTTCTCTGCTCCACTCCTACCAACCACTAACGGGCTCCTTAAGACATGAACACAGTATGCATCTGAACACTTCTCTGCTCCTACCAACCACTAACGGGCTCCTTAAGACATGAACACAGTATGCATCTGAACACTTCTCTGCTCCTACCAACCACTAACGGGCTCCTTAAGACATGAACACAGTATGCATCTGAACACTTCTCTGCTCCTACCAACCACTAACGGGCTCCTTAAGACATGAACACAGTATGCATCTGAACACTCTCTGCTCTGCTCCTACCAACCACTAACAGGCTCCTTAAGACATGAACACAGTATGCATCTGAACACTTCTCTGCTCCTACCAACCACTAACGGGCTCCTTAAGACATGAACACAGTATGCATCTGAACACTTCTCTGCTCTACCAACCACTAACGGGCTCCTTAAGACATGAACACAGTATGTATCTGAACACTTCTCTGCTCTGCTCCTACCAACCACTAACGGGCTCCTTAAGACATGAACACAGTATGCATCTGAACACTTCTCTGCTCCGCTCCTACCAACCACTAACGGGCTCCTTAAGACATGAACACAGTATACATCTGAACACTTCTCTGCTCCGCTCCTACCAACCACTAACGGGCTCCTTAAGACATGAACACAGTATGCATCTGAACACTTCTCTGCTCCGCTCCTACCAACCACTAACGGGCTCCTTAAGACATGAACACAGTATACATCTGAACACTTCTCTGCTCCGCTCCTACCAACCACTAACGGGCTCCTTAAGACATGAACACAGTATGCATCTGAACACTTCTCTGCTCCTACCAACCACTAACGGGCTTTAAGACATGAACACAGTATGCATCTGAACACTTCTCTGCTCTGCTCCTACCAACCACTAACGGGCTCCTTAAGACATGAACACAGTATGCATCTGAACACTTCTCTGCTCTGCTCCTACCAACCACTAACGGGCTCCTTAAGACATGAACACAGTATACATCTGAACACTTCTCTGCTCCGCTCCTACCACCACTACGGGCTCCTTAAGACATGAACACAGTATGCATCTGAACACTTCTCTGCTCCTACCAACCACTAACAGGCTCCTTAAGACATGAACACAGTATGCATCTGAACACTTCTCCGCTCCTACCAACCACTAACGGGCTCCTTAAGACATGAACACAGTATACATCTGAACACTTCTCTGCTCCGCTCCTACCAACCACTAACGGGCTCCTTAAGACATGAACACAGTATACATCTGACACTTCTCTGCTCCTACCAACCACTAACGGGCTCCTTAAGACATGAACACAGTATACATCTGAACACTTCTCTGCTCCTACCAACCACTAACGGGCTCCTTAAGACATGAACACAGTATACATCTGAACACTTCTCTGCTCCACTCCTACCAACCACTAACAGGCTCCTTAAGACATGAACACAGTATGCATCTGAACACTTCTCTGCTCTGCTCCTACCAACCACTAACGGGCTCCTTAAGACATGAACACAGTATGCATCTGAACACTTCTCTGCTCCTACCAACCACTAACGGGCTCCTTAAGACATGAACACAGTATGCATCTGAACACTTCTCTGCTCCTACCAACCACTAACGGGCTCCTTAAGACATGAACACAGTATGCATCTGAAAGACACCTGAATTATCCTGTTTATTCTGACCAATATTACAACCAGACCTACAAGTATTTAGTTTATTACACACATCATATGACTGCAGTATTTAGTTTATTACACACATCATAGACTGCAGTATTTAGTTTATTACACACATCATATGACTGCAGTATTTAGTTTATTACACAATCATATGACTATGTAAATGGGAGTCCAAGCTGTGTTTAATATCCAAATATAGATATTTATTCTCTACATCATGTTCCTAGCGTCCAATCAGACACTGCTTCTCCCCCAAATATCAGTATTAATGATAAACATTGAAACTGATCATCAGATGCTTCTGCTGCTAGGATTGAACATTTTGGAAATGTGCGGTTTTGTTGGAATCGTCTATGTTATTGAATCAGAACTGTATTGCTCTGTTATTGTGGATTAATCTGCAGATGATCTTCTACGTTACGTCTCAGAGTCCAAGATGGAGATATTCACTTTAATATAAACAGGGCAGATTACAGAGGAACGGCTTAGAGACGTCTCCGCTCTGAAGAAGCTTCTATATCAAGAGTGTGTCAAACATCTCACAAAACATGGGTCAATAGTTCTGGGGAGAAACGTCCTTTTACAAAATAACATCAATGAATTCCCTTTTTAAGATGAAACCCAGAGAAAATGATATTCCTGCAGAAACAGGACTTTAGTGATGAATTAATATCTTAATGTGAAGTATTTTAATGTCTGAGGCTCCTGTGTTTCAGCTGTTAATGTATGTGTGTGTGTGTGTGTGTGTGTGTGTGTGTGTGTGTGTGTGTGTGTGTGTGTGTGTGTGTGTGTGTGGTGTGTGTGTGTGTGTGTGTGTGTGTGTGTGTGTGGTGTGTGTGTGTGTGGTGTGTGTGTGTGTGTGTGTGTGTGTGGGTGTGTGTGTGTGTGGGTGTGTGTGTGTGTGTGTGTGTGTGTGTGTGTGTGTGTGTGTGTGTGTGGTGTGTGGTGTGTGTGTGTGTGTGTGTGTGTCAGGTTTTGCGATGGGAGTTTGTTCCTCGGGGGAAACATCGAGCAGAAGAATCGACGCCACCAACGAGAACCTGGACTGAACGCACACTAACGTATCTGTGTGCCCTCACACACACACACACCCCTCAGGCCGCAGAGGGAGTTGTTTTCCCTTCAGGTCAGACACTGCCGTCCCACAGTGCATTGCAGCGTCAACCGCCGTCCACCATGTCGGACGCCCTGAGGCTGCGCCCCCAGCCCCCACGGTCACCAACCCTCAGCCCCCCGAGGTCCCAACGCCACCAAGCCCGGCAGGTAGGGACACACACACACACACACACACACACACACACACACACACACACACACACACACACACACACATCTTTACTCAATCCCCCAGGCAGGTAGGAACACCTTTACCTTTACTCAATACCCCTCAATCCCCCAGACAGGTAGGAACACCTTTACCTTTTCTCAATACCCCTCAATCCCCCAGACAGGTAGGAACACCTTTACTCAGTACCCCTCAATCCCCCAGACAGGTAGGAACACCTTTACCAGTACCCCTCAATCCCCAGGCAGGTAGGAACACCTTTACCTTTATCAGTACCCCTCAATCCCCCAGAAGGTAGGAACACCTTTACCTTTACTCCTCAATCCCCCAGACAGGTAGGAACACCTTTACCTTTCTCAATACCCCTCAATCCCCAGACAGGTAGGAACACCTTTATCAGTACCCCTCAATCCCCCAGACAGGTAGGAAACACCTTTACTCAGTACCCTCAATCCCCCAGGCAGGTAGGAACACCTTTACCTTTACTCAGTACCCCTCAATCCCCAGACAGGTAGGAACACCTTCACGTTTACTCAGTACCCCTAAATCCCCCAGGCAGGTAGGAACACCTTTACTCAGTACCCCTCAATCCCCCAGGCAGGTAGGAACACCTTTACCTTTACTCAGTACCCCTCAATCCCCCAGCAGGTAGGAACACCTTTACTCAGTACCCTCAATCCCCCAGGCAGGTAGGAACACCTTTACCTTTACTCAATACCCCTCAATCCCCCAGGCAGGTAGGAACACTTTACCTTTACTCAATACCCCTCAATCCCCCAGACAGGTAGGAACACCTTTACTCAGTACCCCTCAATCCCCCAGACAGGTAGGAACACCTTTACCTTACTCAGTACCCCTCAATCCCCCAGGCAGGTAGGAACACTTTACCTTTACTCAGTACCCTCAATCTCCCAGGCAGGTAGGAACACCTTTACCTTTACCTTTACTCAATACCCCTCAATCCCCAGACAGGTAGGGAACACCTTTACCTTTACAGTACCCCTCAATCCCCCAGACAGGTAGGAACACCTTTACCTTTACTCAATACCCTCAATCCCCAGACAGGTAGGAACACCTTACCTTTACTCAGTACGCCTCAATCTCCCAGGACAGTAGGAACACTTTACTCAGTACGCCTCAATCTCCCAGACAGGTAGGAACACCTTTACTCAATACCCCTGAATCCCCCAGACAGGTAGGAACACCTTTACCTTTACTCAGTACCCCTCAATCCCCCAGACAGGTAGGAGCACCTTTACCTTTACTCAGTACCCCTCAATCCCCCAGACAGGTAGGAGCACCTTCACCTTTACCAATACCCCTCAATCCCCCAGACAGGTAGGAGCACCTTTACCTTTACTCAGTACCCTCAATCCCCAGACAGGTAGGAACACCTTACCTTTACTCAGTACCCCTCAATCCCCAGACAGGTAGGAACACCTTTACCTTTATTCAATACCCCTCAATCCCCCAGACAGGTAGGAAACCTTTACCTTTACTCAGTACCCTCAATCCCCCAGACACGTAGGAACACCTTTACCTTTACTCAGTACGCCTCAATCTCCCAGACAGGTAGGAACACCTTTACTCAGTACCCCTCAATCCCCAGAAAGGTAGGAACACCTTTACCTTTACTCGGTACCCCTCAATCCCCAGACAGGTAGGAGCACCTTTACCTTTACTCGGTACCCCTCAATCCCCCAGACAGGTAGGAACACCTTACCTTTAATCAGTACCCTCAATATGCCAGACAGGTAGGAACACTTCACCTTTACCTTTACTCAGTACCCTCAATCCCCCAGACAGGTAGGAACACCTTTACCTTTACTCAGTAACCCTCAATCCCCCAGGCAGGTAGGAACACCTTTACTCAGTACCCCTCAATCCCCCAGGCAGGTAGGAACACCTTTACTCAATACCCCTCAATCCCCCAGACAGGTAGGAACACCTTTACTCAGTACCCCTCAATCCCCCAGACAGGTAGGAACACCTTTACCTTTACAGTACCCCCCCATCCCCAGCAGGTAGGAACACCTTTACCTTTACTCAATACCTCAATCCCCAGACAGGTAGGAACACCTTTACTCAGTACCCCTCATCCCCCAGACAGGTAGGAACACCTTTACCTTTACTCAGTACCCTCAATCCCCCAGGCAGGTAGGAACACCTTTACCTTTACTCAATACCCCTCAATCCCCAGACAGGTAGGAACACCTTTACTCAGTACCCCTCAATCCCCCAGACAGGTAGGAACACCTTTACCTTTACTCAGTACCCCTCAATCCCCAGACAGGTAGGAACCCTTTACCTTTACTCAAACCCCTCAATCCCCAGACAGGTAGGAACACTTTACCTTTACTCAGTACCCCTCAATCCCCCAGACAGGTAGGAACACCTTTACCTTTACTCAATACCCCTCAATCCCCCAGACAGGTAGGAACACCTTTACCTTTACTCAGTACCCCTCAATCCCCCAGACAGGTAGGAACACCTTTACCTTTACTCAGTACCCCTCAATCCCCCAGGCAGGTAGGAACACCTTTACCTTTACTCAATACCCTCAATCCCCCAGACAGGTAGGAACACCTTTCTCAGTACCCTCAATCCACAGACAGGTAGGAACACCTTTACCTTTACTCAATACCCTCAATCCCCAGACAGGTAGGAGAACCTTTACTTTACTCGGTACCCCTCAATCCCCCAGACAGGTAGGAACACCTTTACCTTTACTCAATACCCCTCAATCCCCAGACAGGTAGGAGCACCTTTACCTTTACTCAATACCCCTCAGTCCCCAGGCAGGTAGGACACCTTTACCTTTACTCAGTACCCCTCAATCCCCCAGACAGGTAGGAACACCGTTACCTTTACTCAGTACCCTCAATCCCCAGACAGGTAGGAACACCTTTACCTTTACTCAATACCCTCAATCCCCCAGACAGGTAGGAACACCTTTACCTTACTCAGTACCCCTCAATCCCCCAGACAGGTAGGAACACCTTTACCTTTACTCAATACCCCTCAATCCCCCAGACAGGTAGGAACACCTTTACCTTTACTCAGTACCCCTCAATCCCCAGACAGGTAGGAACACCTTTACCTTTACTCAGTACCCCTCAATCCCCCAGACAGGTAGGAACACCTTTACCTTTACTCAGTACCCCCTCAATCCCCCAGGCAGGTAGGAACACCTTTACCTTTACTCAATACCCCTCAATCCCCCAGACAGGTAGGAACACCTTTTTCTCAGTACCCCTCAATCCACCAGACAGGTAGGGACACCTTTACCTTTACTCAGTACCCCTCAATCCCCCAGACAGGTAGGAACACCTTTACCTTTATCAATACCCTCAATCCCCCAGACAGGTAGGAGCACCTTTACCTTTACTCAGTACCCCTCAATCCCCCAGACAGGTAGGAACACCTTCACCTTTACTCAGTACCCCTCAATCCCCCAAGACAAGTAGGAACATCTTTACCTTTACTCGGTACCCCTCAATCCCCCAGACAGGTAGGAACACCTTTACCTTTACTCAATACCCCTCAATCCCCCAGACAGGTAGGAGCACCTTTACCTTTACTCGGTACCCCTCAATCCCCCAGACAGGTAGGAACACCTTTACCTTTACTCAATACCCCTCAATCCCCAGACAGGTAGGAGTACCTTTACCTTTACTCAGACCCTCAATCCCCCAGACAGGTAGGAACACCTTCCTGTACTCAGTACCCCTCAATCCCCCAGACAGGTAGGAGCACCTTACCTTTACTCAGTACCCCTCAATCCCCCAGACAGGTAGGAGCACCTTTATTTACTCAATACCCCTCAATCCCCCAGACAAGTAGGAACATCTTTACCTTTATTCAGTACCCCTCAATCCCCCAGACAGGTAGGAACACCTTTACCTTTACTCAATACCCCTCAATCCCCAGACAGGTAGGAACACCTTTACTCAGTACCACTCAATCCCCCAGACAGGTAGGAACACCTTTACCTTTACTCGGTACCCTCAATCCCCAGACAGGTAGGAACACCTTTACTCGGTACCCCTCAATCCCCAGGCAGGTAGGAACACCTTTACCTTTACTCAGTACCCTCAATCCCCCAGACAGGTAGGAACACCTTTACTCAGTACCCCTCAATCCCCAGACAGGTAGGAACACCTTACTCAATACCCCTCAATCCCCCAGACAGGTAGGAACACCTTTACCTTACTCAGTACCCCTCAATCCCAGGCAGGTAGGAACACCTTTACTTTACTCAGTACCCCTCAATCCCCCAGACAGGTAGGAACACCTTTACCTTTACTCGGTACCCTCAATCCCCAGACAGGTAGGAACATTTACTCAATACCCATCAATCCCCCAGACAGGTAGGAACACCTTTACCTTCTACTCAGCACTCCTCAATCCCCCAGACAGGTAGGAACACCTTTACCTTTACTCAATACCCCTCAATCCCCCAGGCAGGTAGGAACACCTTTACCTTTACTCAATACCCCTCAATCCCCCAGACAGGTAGGAACACCTTTACCTTTACTCAATACCCCTCAATCCCCCAGGCAGGTAGGAACACCTTTACTCAATACCCTCAATCCCCCAGACAGGTAGGAACACCTTTACTCAGTACCCTCAATCCCCCAGACAGGTAGGAACACCTTTACCTTTACTCAAATACCCTCAATCCCCAGAACAGGTAGGAACACCTTTACCTTTACTCAATACCCCTCAATCCCCAGGCAGGTAGGAACACCTTTACTCAATACCCTCAATCCCCCAGACAGGTAGGAACACCTTTACCTTTACTCAGTACCCTCATTTACACTCAGCTTCCTCAAGTAGAAGTAACACATCCTTTCCTCAAGTAGGACACACATCCTTTACTCAAGTACAAGTACACACATCCTTTCCTCAAGTACAAGTACACACATCCTTTCCTCAAGTAGAAGTACACACATCCTTTCCTCAAGTAGAAGTACACACATCCTTTACTCAAGTAGAAGTACACATCCTTTACTCAAGTAGAAGTACACATACTCGTGTTTAAAAATACTCTGGTAAAAGTAGAAGTACTGACTAAACTACTTTACTCAAGTCAAAGTAAAGAAGTATGGGCTTTGAAATGTACTTAATTTTTTTCTTTTTTATTCTCTGTCAAAGCGTCTTTGAGTTCCTAGAAAAGCGCTATACAAGTCTCATGTATTAAGTAAAAAGTACCCATAACTTGTGTCCTTGTGACTCTTCACCTGATTTGCTGTATTCACTGTTCCATGTCTGATATGTGTAATATGTAGTGATGTAAAGCGCTTTGAGCATTCGGAAAAGTGCTCTAATCACTTTAATGAAAAACAGATTCAAACTAAAGGAACCAGCCTTACAAAATGTAGAAAGTACAGGTATTTGAGTTCAACATGTAAGAAGTAGAAAGTACAGGTATTTGAGTTCAACATGTGAGAAGTAGAAAGTACAGGTATTTGAGTTCAACATGTAAGAAGTAGAAAGTACAGGTATTTGAGTTCAACATGTGAGAAGTAGAAAGTACAGGTATTGAGTTCAACATGTAAGAAGTAGAAAGTACAGGTATTTGAGTTCAACATGTGAGAAGTAGAAAGTACAGGTATTTGAGTTCAACATGTAAGAAGTAGAAAGTTCAGGTATTTGGGTTCAACATGTGAGAAGTAGAAAGTACAGGTATTTGAGTTCAACATGTTAGAAGTAGAAAGTACAGGTATTGTGTGTTCAACATGTGAGAAGTAGAAAGTACAGGTCTTTGGGTTCAACATGTAAGAAGTAGAAAGTACAGGTATTTGGGTTCAACATGTGAGAAGTAGAAAGTACAGGTATTTGGTTCAACATGTAGAAGTAGAAAGTACAGGTATTTGTGTTCAACATGTGAGAAGTAGAAAGTACAGGTATTTGTGTTCAACATGTTAGAAGTAGAAAGTACAGGTATTTGGGTTCAACATGAGAAGTAGAAAGTACAGGTATTTGGTTCAACATGGAAGAAGTAGAAAGTACAGGTATTTGGGTTCAACATGTAAGAAGTAGAAAGTACAGGTATTTGGGTTCAACATGTGAGAAGTAGAAAGTACAGGTATTTGTGTTCAACATGTAAGAAGTAGAAAGTACAGGTATTTGGGTTCAACATGTGAGAAGTAGAAAGTACAGGTATTTGGTTCAACATGTGAGAAGTAGAAAGTACAGGTATTTGTGTTCAAATGTATGAAGTAGAAAGTACAGGTATTTGGGTTCAACATGTAAGAAGTAGAAAGTACAGGTATTTGGGTTCAACATGTAAGAAGTAGAAAGTACAGGTATTTGTGTTCAAATGTATGAAGTAGAAAGTACAGGTATTTGGGTTCAACATGTAAGAAGTAGAAAGTACAGGTATTTGGGTTCAACATGTAAGAAGTAGAAAGTACAGGTATTTGGGTTCAAAATGTATGAAGTAGAAAGTACAGGTATTTGGGTTCAACATGTAAGAGTAGAAAGTACAGGTATTTGGGTTCAACATGTAAGAAGTAGAAAGTACAGGTATTTGGGTTCAACATGTAAGAAGTAGAAAGTACAGGTATTTGGGTTCAACATGAGAAGTAGAAAGTACAGGTATTTGTGTTCAACATGTGAGAAGTAGAAAGTACAGGTATTTGGGTTCAACATGTAAGAAGTAGAAAGTACAGGTATTTGGGTTCAACATGTGAGAAGTAGAAAGTACAGGTATTTGGGTTCAACATGTAAGAAGTAGAAAGTACAGGTATTTGTGTTCAAAATGTATGAAGTAGAAAGTACAGGTATTTGGGTTCAACATGTAAGAAGTAGAAAGTACAGGTATTTGGGTTCAACATGTAAGAAGTAGAAAGTACAGGTATTTGTGTTCAAAATGTATGAAGTAGAAAGTACAGGTACTTGGGTTCAACATGTAGAAGTAGAAAGTACAGGTACTTGGGTTCAACATGTAAGAAGTAGAAAGTACAGGTATTTGGGTTCAACATGTGAGAAGTAGAAAGTACAGGTATTTGGGTTCAACATGTAAGAAGTAGAAAGTACAGGTATTTTGTTCAACATGTAAGTAGAAAGTACAGGTATTTGGGTTCAACATGTGAGAAGTAGAAAGTACAGGTATTTGTGTTCAACATGTAAGTAGAAAGTACAGGTATTTGGGTTCAACATGTAAGAAGTAGAAAGTACAGGTATTTGGGTTCAACATGTAAGTAGAAAGTACAGGTATTTGGGTTCAAAATGTAAGAAGTAGAAAGTACAGGTATTTGGGTTCAACATGTAAGAAGTAGAAAGTACAGGTATTTGTGTTCAACATGTAAGTAGAAAGTACAGGTATTTGGGTTCAACATGTGAGAAGTAGAAAGTACAGGTATTTGTGTTCAACATGTAAGTAGAAAGTACAGGTATTTGGGTTCAACATGTAAGAAGTAGAAAGTACAGGTATTTGGGTTCAACATGTAAGAAGTAGAAAGTACAGGTATTTGGGTTCAAATGTAAGAAGTAGAAAGTACAGGTATTTGTGTTCAACATGTAAGTAGAAAGTACAGGTATTTGGGTTCAACATGTAAGAAGTAGAAAGTACAGGTATTTGGGTTCAACATGTAAGAAGTAGAAAGTACAGGTATTTGGGTTCAACATGTAAGAAGTAGAAAGTACAGGTACTTGGGTTCAACATGTAAGAAGTAGAAAGTACAGGTACTTGGGTTCAACATGTGAGAAGTAGAAAGTACAGGTATTTGGGTTCAACATGTGAGAAGTAGAAAGTACAGGTATTTGGGTTCAACATGTAAGAAGTAGAAAGTACAGGTATTTGTGTTCAACATGAAGTAGAAAGTACAGGTATTTGGGTTCAACATGTGAGAAGTAGAAAGTACAGGTATTTGTGTTCAACATGTAAGTAGAAAGTACAGGTATTTGGGTTCAAATGTAAGAAGTAGAAAGTACAGGTATTTGGGTTCAAAGTGTAAGAAGTAGAAAGTACAGGTATTTGGGTTCTAAAGGTAAGAAGTAGAAAGTACAGGTATTTGTGTTCTAAAGGTAAGAAGTAGAAAGTACAGGTATTTGGGTTCAACATGTAAGAAGTAGAAAGTACAGGAATTTGTGTTCTAAAGGTAAGAAGTAGAAAGTACAGGTATTTGGGTTCAAAGTGTAAGAAGTAGAAAGTACAGGTATTTGGGTTCAAAGTGTAAGAAGTAGAAAGTACAGGTATTTGGGAAACATGTGAGAAGTAGAAAGTACAGGTATTTGGGTTCAAAGTGTAAGAAGTAGAAAGTACAGGTATTTGGGTTCAACATTGAGAAGTAGAAAGTACAGGTATTTGTGTTCAACATGTAAGAAGTAGAAAGTACAGGTATTTGGGTTCAAAGTGTAAGAAGTAGAAAGTACAGGTATTTGGGTTCAAAGTGTAAGAAGTAGAAAGTACAGGTATTTGGGTTCAACATGTGAGAAGTAGAAAGTACAGGTATTTGGGTTCAAAGTGTAAGAAGTAGAAAGTACAGGTATTTGGGTTCAACATGTTAGAAGTAGAAAGTACAGGTATTTGGTTCAACATGTAGAAGTAGAAAGTACAGGTATTTGGGTTCAACATGTGAGAAGTAGAAAGTACAGGTATTTGTTCAAATGTATGAAGTAGAAAGTACAGGTATTTGGTTCAACATGTAAGAAGTAGAAAGTACAGGTATTTGGGTTCAACATGTAAGAAGTAGAAAGTACAGGTATTTGGGTTCAAATGTAAGAAGTAGAAAGTACAGGTATTTGGGTTCAACATGTAAGAAGTAGAAAGTACAGGTATTTGGGTTCAAATGTAAGAAGTAGAAAGTACAGGTATTTGGGTTCAACATGTAAGAAGTAGAAAGTACAGGTATTTGGGTTCAAAATGGTAAGAAGTAGAAAGTACAGGTATTTGTGTTCAACATGTAAGTAGAAAGTACAGGTATTTGTGTTCAACATGTATGAAGTAGAAAGTACAGGTATTTGGGTTCTAAAGGTAAGAAGTAGAAAGTACAGGTATTTGTGTTCTAAAGGTAAGAAGTAGAAAGTACAGGTATTTGTTCAACATGTAAGAAGTAGAAAGTACAGGTATTTGGGTTCAACATGTAAGAAGTAGAAAGTACAGGTATTTGGGTTCAACATGTAAGAAGTAGAAAGTACAGGTATTTGTGTTTAAAGGTAAGAAGTAGAAAGTACAGGTATTTGTGTTCTAAAGGTAAGAAGTAGAAAGTACAGGTATTTGGGTTCAAAGTGTAAGAAGTAGAAAGTACAGGTATTTGGGTTCAACATGTAAGAAGTAGAAAGTACAGGTATTTGTGTTCAACATGTAAGAAGTAGAAAGTACAGGTATTTGGGTTCAACATGTAGAAGTAGAAAGTACAGGTATTTGGTTCAACATGTAAGAAGTAGAAAGTACAGGTATTTGGGTTCAACAGTGAGAAGTAGAAAGTACAGGTATTTGGGTTCAACATGTGAGAAGTAGAAAGTACAGGTATTTGTGTTCAACATGTAAGAAGTAGAAAGTACAGGTATTTGTGTTCAACATGTAAGAAGTAGAAAGTACAGGTATTTGGTTCAAAGTGTAAGAAGTAGAAAGTACAGGTATTTGTGTTCAAATGTAAGAAGTAGAAAGTACAGGTATTTGGGTTCAACATGTGAGAAGTAGAAAGTACAGGTATTTGGGTTCAACAAGTCAAAGTAAAAAGTGGTCAGAAAAATAAGTAGTGGAGTAAAGTACTGATACCAGAAATATGTACTTAAGTACAGTAACAAAATATTTGCACTCCTCTACCTCCCAGCTCTGAACATTCCCACTCACTCTTTGTTACTGAGCAGTTTAAAAAGCAGGTCGTATACAGAGCTGCAGTATTCCTGCTGGACCCTGAAGGCAACGTCTCCATGAGACTTTGGATGAACTTACATGATTTCATGATGACCTTTTGATTTTCCTTTGCTCAATACTCAGAAGTGATTGATGTATATAATAATGTCAGCGTTAGCTAGCTCACCTGCAGACTTCTGCTCAGTGTGATATTAATAATACACTTTATTTATATAGCATCTTTCACGCAGCCCAAGTGCTTTACAGAGTATGACAGAAAATGAGAAAAACAAATGAGGAACATCATTAAAAACAAGGTATAAACAGAAAGAGTGATATCACTGAACCATAAAACAATAAAACATGAACAGTGATGCTACTAAAAAATAACAACTGCCCCAAATTATAAGGCAAATTAAGAAGATAGGTCTTAAATTTACGTAACACCGTTGCTGTTCTAAGATCAAATGGGAGCAGTAGATGTCGTCAGGGAAGAAATGGTGTTGAACGTCAAACAGAAGCTTTTTCAGACGGCTGATGTATCACTGGATATTTTTATTGTGAACCCCAAGTTTAGAATCTAATCTAACATGAAAACAGCTTTAATAACATGCATGCAAATTAGTCACTTTCAGCGCCTCCCGCTTTTTTAAAGCTGATTTGGGTGACTTGTGTAATTCGTGGAGAAACGAAGAGTTTTCGTTTGGGGGGTCCGACTCACGGACTGATGGACAAGTTCTCACTTCAAAAATGTTTTAAGAAATCTAGACCGCAAAAGAATTAAACAAGCGAGTGCCTGTTTTTCCTGGCCAAGAACAGGTTCCTTGAACACAACACGAGCGTAACGTGTCATCGCGTGGTGTAGTGCTGCCGGAACGGCTCCATCACTTCAAATATGTCAGTACTCATAAGGAGCCGTACACATGCCGCAGTTTCTGCGTGGCTGGGTCTTCAGCTGAAAGCCCAGTGGCGATCTGTTGTTAGCATCTGGTTAGCTAGCTATGCTAACGAATATAAAGAGCTTGTTCTACAACCAGGTGGAAGAGAGCTCTCTCCTGACAGACTGAGAGGCTCAGATAACCTCAGCTCAGTGAGGTTAAGGCACACCTTGATATGATCATTATAGTTATACAAAAATAAGACTAAATGAAAAACTGGTATAAAATACTATATGACAGTAAAAAAAAAAGTTGTTAAAAATAAAAAGAATAGAGTTTGAAAGGGGAGTGATTTGTAAAATATCCATAAAGAAAAAGAGAAAATCTGCTTACGGGTCTGTTCATCTGGTGTTGAGATGTTTCCATAGATCTCCTCATGTTGCTCTAAAAGTGCAGCAGATTCATGCTTTTAACTTTTAAAAAAAAATCTTCCCGGGGGGGGGGGGGGGGCATGCTAGAGGAGGAGGTTAGGTTCACCCTAGAGGAGGTGAGGACTCCCCTAGAGGAGGTGAGGACGCCCCTAGAGGAGGTGAGGACCCCCTAGAGGAGGTGAGGACCCCCTAGAGGAGGTGAGGACTCGCCCTAGAGGAGGTGAGGACCCCCCTAGAGGAGGTGAGGACCCCCTAGAGGAGGTGAGGACTCCCCTAGAGGAGGTGAGGACCCCCCTATAGGAGGTGAGGACCCCCTAGAGGAGGTGAGGACCCCCCTAGAGGAGGTGAGGACCGCCCTAGAGGAGGTGAGGACTCCCCTAGAGGAGGTGAGGACCGCCCTAGAGGAGGTGAGGACTCCCCTAGAGGAGGTGAGGACCGCCCTAGAGGAGGTGAGGACTCCCCTAGAGGAGGTGAGGACCCCCTAGAGGAGGTGAGGACCCCCTAGAGGAGGAGGTTAGGACCCCTAGAGGAGGAGGTTAGGACCGCCCTAGAGGAGGTGAGGACCCCCTAGAGGAGGTTAGGACCCCCCTAGAGGAGGTGAGGACCGCCCTGGAGGAGGAGGTTAGGACCCCCCTAGAGGAGATGAGGACCGCCCTAGAGGAGGAGGTTAGGACCCCCTAGAGGAGGTGAGGACCCCCCTAGAGGAGGTGCGGACCGCCCTAGAGGAGGAGGTTAGGACCCCCCTAGAGGAGGTGAGGACCGCCCTAGAGGAGGAGGAGAGGACCCCTAGAGGAGGTTAGGACCCCCCTAGAGGAGGTTAGGTCCCCCCTAGAGGAGGAGGTGAGGTCCCCCCTAGAGGAGGTGAGGAACCGCCCTAGAGGAGGAGGTTAGGACCCCCCTAGAGGAGGTGAGGACCGCCCTAGAGGAGGAGGTTAGGACCCCCTAGAGGAGGTGAGGACCCCCCTAGAGGAGGTGAGGACCGCCCTAGAGGAGGAGGTTAGGACCCCCCTAGAGGAGGTGAGGACCCCCCTAGAGGAGGTGAGGACCGCCCTAGAGGAGGAGGTTAGGACCCCCCTAGAGGAGGTGAGGAGCCCTAGAGGAGGAGGTGAGGACCCCTAGAGGATGTTAGGACCCCCTAGAGGAGGAGGTGAGGACCGCCCTAGAGGAGGAGGTTAGGACCCCCCTAGAGGAGGTGAGGACCCCCCCACTTAAACCATGTCCACATGGATAGGAAACTAAATACCTTTGCACACATCTTGTGGTCCTGCCACTCCGTGCTCGTGCATCGAGTCATGGTGAGATCTCTGATTCAGAGGTTGCTGTTTCTTTGCTCAGCATGAAAGAAAGGCCAAAAGAATGGGCTGCGATTTTAGTATTTTTAAGCAGAGGTCAATCATTTGTACGGCCCTCGGAGGATGTTGTGGAAATGTAAATGGCCCTTGAGAGGAAAAAGGTTCCCCACCCTGCTGTAGATAATAATAAAAACCCTTAATTTATAACTTAACATCTCTGTCTCCTATTGATCTGAGTATATGATAAAGAATAGCCAGATCATTGAAGCATTATAGCACAGGCCTTGTTAGATGGGATATTACGCTGTTTCTTTTCTGCTTCCAATAGTTCTCTCTTTTTTCACCATACGTGTGTTTGCATCCCTGTAATAAAGCCAGCTCCAACAGTGTGATCTGATCGTGTGTGTATGTCCTCAGGAAGACCAACCAGCTGCAGTACATGCAGAATGTGGTGGTGAAGACGCTGTGGAAGCATCAGTTCGCCTGGCCCTTCTACCTGCCGGTGGATGCATCAAACTCTGCTTGGCTGTAAGTGCCCACAAACAAACAAACAAACAATCAATCAAAGGTTTATCGTGTTGATCTGTGACGCTCAGCTCTGGGGATTCTTAAAGGTTTCCAGAGTGAGCGTTACTATTGCCAGACCTGATTCAGATATGACACTTTGAAGCTGTATGAACTATTTTCCTGTTTCCAGTGTCTATGCTAAGCTAAGCTAACCCTTCCATATTCCAGGACTATCACAAGGTGATCAAGAACCCGATGGACATGGGAACCATCAAGAAACGTCTGGAGAACAACTACTATTGGAGCGCAGTGAAGCCATGCAGGACTTCAACACCATGTTCACCAACTGCTACATCTACAACAAGGTACACACACACCACTACTGCTACATCTACAACAAGGCACACACACACTACTGCTACATCTACAACAAGGCACACACACACTACTGCTACATCTACAAACAAGGCACACACACACTACTGCTACATCTACAACAAGGTACACACACACTACTGCTACATCTACAACAAGGCACACACACACACTACTGCTACATCTACAACAAGGTACACACACACATACTGCTACATCTACAACAAGGCACACACACACACTACTGCTACATCTACAACAAGGCACACACACACACTACTGCTACATCTACAACAAGGTACACACACACTACTGCTACATCTACAACAAGGTACCACACACTACTGCTACATCTACAACAAGGCGGCACACACACTACTGCTACATCTACAACAAGGCACCACACACACTACTGCTACATCTACAACAAGGCACACACACACACTACTGACATCTACAACAAGGTACACACACACTACTGCTACATCTACAACAAGGCACACACACACACTACTGCTACATCTACAACAAGGTACACACACTACTGCTACATCTACAACAAGGCGCACACACACACTACTGCTACATCTACAACAAGGTACACACACACTACTGCTACATCTACAACAAGGCACACACACACTACTGCTACATCTACAACAAGGTACACACACACACTACTGCTAATCTACAACAAGGCACACACACACTACTGCTACATCTACAACAAGGTAACACACCACACTACTGCTACATCTACAACAAGGTACACACAACTACTGCTACATCTACAACAAGGCACACACACACTACTGCTACATCTACAAAAAGGCACACACACACTACTGCTACATCTACAACAAGGTACACACACACACTACTGCTACATCTACAACAGGCACACACACACTACTGCTACATCTACAACAAGGCACACACACACTACTGCTACATCTACAACAAGGTACACAAACACTACTGCTACATCTACAACAAGGCACACACACACTACTGCTACATCTACAACAAGGCACACACACATACTGCTACATCTACAACAAGGTACACAACACTACTGCTACATCTACAACAAGGTACACAACACTACTGCTACATCTACAACAAGGTACACACACACTACTGCTACATCTACAACAAGGTACACAACACTACTGCTACATCTACAACAAGGTACACAAACACTACTGCTACATCTACAACAAGGCAACACACACACTACTGCTACATCTACAACAAGGCACACACACACTACTGCTACATCTAAACAAGGCACACACACACTACTGCTACATCTACAACAAGGTACACACACACTACTGCTACATCTACAACAAGGTACACAAACACTACTGCTACATCTACAACAAGGTACACAAACACTACTGCTACATCTACAACAAGGCACACAAACACTACTGCTACATCTACAACAAGGTACACAACACTACTGCTACATCTACAACAAGGTACACACACACTACTGCTACATCTACAACAAGGTACACAAACACTACTGCTACATCTACAACAAGGACACAAACACTACTGCTACATCTACAACAAGGTACACAAACACTACTGCTACATCTACAACAAGGTACACACACACTACTGCTACATCTACAACAAGTACACAACACTACTGCTACATCTACAACAAGGTACACACACACTACTGCTACATCTACAACCAAGGTACACACACACTACTGCTACATCTACAACAAGGTACACACACTACTGCTACATCTACAACAAGGTACACAAACACTACTGCTACATCTACAAAACGGTACACAAACACTACTGCTACATCTACAACAAGGCACACCACTACTGCTACATATACAACAAGGTACACAAACACTACTGCTATCTACAACAAGGTACACAACACTACTGCTACATCTACAACAAGGTACACAACACACTACTGCTACTCTACAACAAGGTACACAAACACACTACTGCTACATCTACAACAAGGCACACACACACTACTGCTACATCTACAACAAGGTACACAAACACTACTGCTACATCTACAACAAGGTACAAACACTACTGCTACATCTACAACAAGGCACACACACACTACTGCTACATCTACAACAAGGCACACACACACACTACTGCTACATCTACAACAAGGCACACACACACTACTGCTACATCTACAACAAGGTACACAAAACAACTACTGCTACATCTACAACAAGGTACACAAACACTACTGCTACATCTACAACAAGGCACACACAAACACTACTGCTACATCTACAACAAGGTACACAAACACTACTGCTACATCTACAACAAGGCACACACACTACTGCTACATCTACAACAAGGCACACACACACTACTGCTACATCTAAAACAAGGCACACACACTACTGCTACATCTACAACAAGGTACACAACACTAGCTACATCTACAACAAGGTACACACACACACTA
>JAAKFY010001070.1:0-27500 GCA_011823955.1 Dissostichus mawsoni
CTCTAGGTTCAGGGTCTCCAGGGTCAGAGTCTCTAGGTTCAGAGTCTCTAGGTTCAGGGTCTCTAGGGTCAGGGTCTCCAGGGCCAGGGTCCTCTAGGGTCAGGGTCTCCAGGGTCAGGGTCTCCAGGGTCAGGGTCTCTAGGTTCAGGGTCTCCAGGGTCAGGGTCTCCAGGGTCAGGGTCTCCAGGGTCAGGGTCTCTAGGTTCAGGGTCCCTAGGTTCTTTTTACTTTTTACTTTTTGTACTTAGTTAATTAAAGATCATGAAATACTACAACTTCTAATACAGTACTACTACTATTATTTTGATGCTCCTCGACCCCCCCTGTGCCCCCCCCTCCCCGTCTGAGAGAAACATGTCAATAAAGTTTCGTTTTAAATGTTTCCATAGCACATGGACACGGAGTTTAATGGAGTGTGTGGAGGAGGAGCTGGAGCCATGGCAACAGGTGGAGGATGAAGATGAAGATGAAGAGGAGGAGTACTGTCAACCAGGTGAGAAAACAGACAATAACTCATCTTCATCATCACACTCTTCATCACACTCTCTTCATTTTTGTTTTTGTTGACCTCATGTTAGTGGCGGGTGTGTTTGATTAATACCTGTCTGTTTTTCTGTAGAGGACGAATTTCTGTCTCCTCTCCCAGCCGCTGAGACCCGCCCCCCCCAGGCCCACTCCACTTGCCCCCCCTCCGACAGGTAACTGTGTGTGGGTGTGGGTGTGGGTTGTGTGGGGGTGTGGTGTGTGTGTGTGTTAGCAGTAATAGCCTGCAGATGAACGTTAGCTCGTTGCTAACTCTTAGTTTCCTCTCCTCAGCGTCTCCTCTCCTGCAGCTCCTTCCCTCCTCCCTTCCCCCTCATCCTCCCTTCTCCCCACCTCCTCCCTCCCCTCCTCCCTTCCCCCCTCCTCCTCCTTCCCCCTCCTCCTCCTCCCACCTCCTCCTCCTTCCCTTCCTCCTCGGCCCCCCCCCTGATGTCTCAGCCCCCCCTCATCCTGACGCAGACGGCGGGGGGGACGTTCCTCCTCCCAGCAGGGAGTCACCACGGCTCCCCCATCCTCCTCACCACACAGGTGAGCGAAACAACACACCCTCTCTGTTTTACTGTGTGTAGGGACTCAGTCAGTAGGGACTCAGTCTGTAGGGACTCAGTGTGTAGGGACTCAGCCTGTAGGGACTCAGTCTGTAGGGACTCAGTCTGTAGGGACTCAGTCAGTAGGGACTCAGTCTGTAGGGACTCAGTCAGTAGGGACTCAGTCTGTAGGGACTCAGCCTGTAGGGACTCAGTCTGTAGGGACTCAGTCTGTAGGGACTCAGTCTGTAGGGACTCAGCCTGTAGGGCCTCAGTCTGTAGGGACTCAGTCAGTAGGGACTCAGTCAGTAGGGAGTAGGGACTCAGTCTGTAGGGAATCAGTCAGTAGGGAGTAGGGACTCAGTCTGTAGGGACTCAGTCTGTAGGGACTCAGTCAGTAGTGACTCAGTCTGTAGGGACTCAGTCTGTAGGGACTCAGCCTTTAGGGACTCAGTCAGTAGGGACTCAGTCAGTAGGGACTCAGTCTGTAGGGACTGAGTCTGTAGGGACTCAGTCTGTAGGGACTCAGTCAGTAGGGACTCAGTCTGTAGGGACTCAGTCAGTAGTGACTCAGTCTGTAGGGACTCAGTCTGTAGGGACTCAGCCTTTAGGGACTCAGTCAGTAGGGACTCAGTCTGTAGGGACTCAGTCAGTAGTGACTCAGTCTGTAGGGACTCAGTCTGTAGGGACTCAGCCTTTAGGGACTCAGTCAGTAGGGACTCAGTCAGTAGGGACTAAGTCTGTAGGGACTCAGTCAGTAGTGACTCAGTCTGTAGGGACTCAGTCTGTAGGGACTCAGCCTTTAGGGACTCAGTCAGTAGGGACTCAGTCAGTAGGGACTAAGTCTGTAGGGACTCAGTCTGTAGGGACTCAGCCTGTAGGGACTCAGCCTTTAGGGACTTTGTCAGTAGGGACTCAGTCAGTAGGGACTCAGTCAGTAGGGACTCAGTCAGTAGGGACTCAGTCTGTAGGGACTCAGCCTGTAGGGAGTCAGTCAGTAGGGACTCAGTCAGTAGGGACTCAGCCTTTAGGGACTCAGTCAGTAGGGATCAGTCTGTAGGGACTCAGTCTGTAGGGACTCAGCCTGTAGGGACTCAGTGTGGACTCAGTCTGTAGGGACTCAGTCTGTAGGGACTCAGTCTGTAGGGAGTAGGGACTCAGTCTGTAGGGACTCAGCCTGTAGGGACTCAGCTGTAGGGACTCAGCCTGTAGGGACTCAGTCTGTAGGGAGCAGGGACTCAGTCTGTAGGGACTCAGCCTTTAGGGACTCAGCCTTTAGGGACTCAGTCTTTAGGGACTCAGTCTGTAGGGACTCAGTCTGTAGGGACTCAGCCTGTAGGGACTCAGCCTGTAGGGACCTGGTCTTGAACCGAAGGGTCGCCGGTTCAAGTCCCGATCGGACCAAAAAGAAAAAAACTATAACTGTCTTACCTTTGCTGTTTTGTGATCAAAAGTTGTGTTGAAGGGCATAACACGCTGCTGAAGGTTAATCCAATGTCTCTGTGTCACTTTGAAATGATTACTGATAATCCATCATAACCTTTATTGCTAATAAGCGGAGTGTAATGTTGAGCAGGTAGGGGCATCTGGTTTAGAGCATGCTGTGTACGAGTCATTTTAACTGACCAATGGTAATGTTTACACGGATTTATGAAAATGCCCCTCGATTCTATTGGGTCTTAATTTTACAAAGAGGTGTCAATCCCCAATTTGACCAATGGGTTCCAGAGATAGGGTCCCGCGTAACGTATAGGTCTGCCTGGCAGCTGGCGCATCATAACGACAGCAGGTTTCAAGACCGGTGATTTCTTTGCATTTAGGAATTGTTTATTTCTTTTTCTTGCCATTTTGCCAAATAAGCCAATTGCAACAATGGCAGGCAGGAAAAAGACTTGTACCACTGAGGAGGTACTGGCCATTCTGGCTGAAGATAGCGGGCAGCTATTTTACCGGTCGACTCTGAGTCGGACGACGAGGACCTCCTGCAGCCAGAACTACACCCGGACAGTAGTGACTCTGATTATGTACTTCCACCATCGGAAAGGTATGTAATCTCTCTTTTGGATCGATCACTTGGTGTAAGATTATTCCTATATACGCCTTATTATCCTGCAATGAATTTAGTAAAGTCACACACTCAAACTGGAGTAGTTGGCTTCCCCAGCACAGGGCTTATTTACCTCACATCCATATAGTGTTACTTGTCTGTTTGGAGTTATATTTTCAAAAGTATAGGCCAGCTGCGAGGGGGGTCAGAGGGGGGGGGGGGGGCTGCTGCTGCGAAGGCACCAAGGTTGTTGAGGACTTTGTAGGTGAAAAGTAGATTTGAAAGTCAATGCGGTGTTTGATGGGGAGCCAGTGAGGTCGTGGAGGATAGGCGTGATGTGGTCGGGGCGTCGGCTGGAGGTGAGCGTACGGGCAGATGGGTTTTGGACATATTGAAGTTTATTGAGGATGTATGCAGGTGAACCGTAGAGGATGCTGTTGCAGTAATCCAGTCGGGATGTTATGAAGTCATGGATCAGAGTTTCAGCGCGGTGGATGAGAGGGAGGGTCTGAAGAGAGGGAGGGGGAGGGTCTGAAGAGAGGGAGGGTCTGAAGAGAGGGAGGGTCTGATGAGAGGGAGGGGGAGGGTCTGAAGAGAGGGAGGGTCTGATGAGAGGGAGGGTCTGAAGAGAGGGAGAGGGAGGGTCTGATGAGAGGGAGGGTCTGATGAGAGGGAGAGGGAGGGTCTGATGAGAGGGAGGGTCTGATGAGAGGGAGAGGAGGGTCTGATGAGAGGGAGAGGGAGGGTCTGAAGAGAGGGAGGGTCTGATGAGAGGGAGAGAGAGGGTCTGAAGAGAGGGAGGTCTGATGAGAGGGAGGGTCTGATGAGAGGGAGGGTCTGATGAGAGGGAGAGGAGGGTCTGATGAGAGGGAGGGTCTGATGAGAGGGAGAGAGAGGGTCTGAAGAGAGGGAGGGTCTGATGAGGGGGAGGGTCTGAAGAGAGGGAGGGTCTGAAGAGAGGGAGGGTCTGATGAGAGGGAGGGGAGGGTCTGATGAGAGGGAGAGGGAGGGTCTGAAGAGAGGGAGGGTCTGATGAGAGGGAGGGTCTGATGAGAGGGAGGGTCTGATGAGAGGAGAGGGAGGGTCTGAAGGAGGGAGGGTCTGATGAGAGGGAGGGGGAGGTCTGATGAGAGGGAGGGGGAGGGTCTGAAGAAGAGGAGAGGGAGGGTCTGATAGGAGGGAGAGGGAGGGTCTGAAGAGAGGGAGGGTCTGATGAAGGAGGGGGAGGGTCTGAAGAGAGGGAGGGTCTGATGAGAGGGAGGGTCAGATGAGAGGGAGGAGAGAGGGTCTGAAGAGAGAGAGGGTCAGATGAGAGGGAGAGAGAGGGTCTGAAGAGAGAGAGGGTCTGATGAGAGGGAGAGAAGGGTCTGAAGAGAGAGAGGGTCTGATGAGAGGAGAAGGAGGGTCTGATGAGAGGGAGAGAGAGTCATGAGAGAGAGGGTCAGATGATAGGGAGAGAGAGGGTCTGAAGAGAGAGAGGGTCAGATGAGAGGGAGAGAGAGGGTCTGAAGAGAGAGAGGGTCTGATGAGAGGGAGAGAGAGGGTCTGATGAGAGAGAGAGAGGTCTGATGAGAGGAGAGAGAGGGTCTGAAGAGAGAGAGGGTCAGATGAGAGGGAGAGAGAGGGTCTGAGAGAGAGAGGGTCAGATGAGAGGGAGAGAGAGGGTCTGAAGAGAGAGAGGGTCAGATGAGAGGGAGAGAGAGGGTCTGAAAGAGAGAGGGTCAGATGAGAGGGAGAGAGAGGGTCAGATGAGAGGGTCTGAAGAGAGGGAGGGTCAGATGAGAGGGAGAGAGAGGGTCTGAAGAGAGGGAGAGAGGGTCTGAAGAGAGGAGAGAGAGGGTCTGAAGAGAGGGAGGGTCAGATGAGAGAGAGAGAGGGTCTGAAGAGAGGAGAGAGGAGGGTCTGAAGAGGGGAGAGAGGGTCTGAAGAGAGGGAGAGAGAGGTCTGAAGAGAGAGAGGGTCAGATGAGAGGGAGAGAGAGGGTCTGAAGAGAGAGAGAGGGTCAGATAGAGGGAGAGAGAGGGTCAGATGAGAGGGTCTGAAGAGAGGGAGGGTCAGATGAGAGGGAGAGAGAGGGTCTGAAGAGAGGGAAGAGAGGGTCTCAAGAGAGGGAGAGAGAGGGTCTGAAGAGAGGGAGGGTCAGATGAGAGGGAGAGAGAGGGTCTGAAGAGAGGGAGAGAGAGGTCTGAAGAGAGGGAGAGAGAGGGTCTGATGAGAGGGAGGGTCTGATGAGAGGGAGAGGGAGGGTCTGATGAGAGGGAGGGTCTGATGAGAGGGAGAGGGAGGGTCTGATGAGAGAGAGGTCTGATGAGAGAGAGGGTCTGATGCGGGCGATGTTCTTTAAAAGAAAAAGCGTATTTTGTGACCTGGTTGACGTGAGGGAGGAAAGTGAGGGAGGGGTCGAGGATGATGCCAAGGTTACGGACGTGAGTGGAGGGTTGACAATGGAGCCGGCGATGGTAAGTGAAAAATCTTGGGTTGAGCAGGTACGTGAGTTTGGGCCGATGATTATGAGTTCCAATTTGTCACAGTTGAGTTTTATAAAATAGTTTTGCATCCAAATGTCAGTGAGGAAGGGGCTGAGCTGGGAGGGGGGGTTGGAGAAATAGATTTTGTTGAGAGGTAGAGCTGTGTGTCATCAGCACAACAGTGGACAGTCAGGTTGCTGATGGCGGTGCCAGTGGTGCAGATCAGGTCCAGTGTGTGACCTTTTTAATGGGTAGGAAAATCAATGTGTTGTGTGATATTGAAACAGTTGAGTATGTCCAGGAGTTCTGAAGCGGTACTGGAGTCGTTTGAGTCGACATGAATATTGAAATCACAAGTAATAATACAGATGGAGAGATGGAGCAGAGTTGTGTGAGGAATTCAGCAAGATCCGAGGGGAAAGCAGGGTTTGGTTTGGGGGGACGGTAAATGGCTGCTGTAACCAGGGGTTTTGGACCAGACAGTTTAAATGCAAGGTGTTCCAATGAGGAGGGGCAAGGGATGGTTATTGCAATTGTTTTTATATTATTTCTTAGAATTGTGGCAATTCCACCTCCACGCCCATGGTGGCGGTTTTTCAATATATGTGTATCCTGGGGGTGTTGTCTGGTTGAGGGAGAGGTATTCCTGTGGTTCTGTGATACAAGAAAGTCCAGATTATTGTCAGTGATGAAGTCATTGAGAATGAGACCCTTGTTGTTTAGAGACCGGGTTTTAATTAAACAGAGCTAGTTTGAGTTTGAACAGGCTGGGGTCCTTTGGGAAGAGGCGTAGGCAGGCAGAGTGCACGTGTTGGTTGTTGTGCTGATGAAGTGGAGGGGTGTGTCAGTGCGCGCAGCAGACCAGGGGGATGAGATGGAATGATCGGACCGGAGTAAACAAACTTTCGTCCGGAGCTTCGGTGAATGTATTTGGGTCGTTGTAGCAGTCCATGTTCACTGATGGCGGAGATCATCGTCGGGCATGGTGCAGTGGATGTGTGCTTTAGCTGGAGTAGTTCCACGATGGAGTATGACTGTCGGCCGGGAAGGATGCAGCTCACAACAAACCGCTTGAGAGGATTAATGTCAGACAGCAGGAACATCTGAGGTCACAGGCTCCTCCAACAGCGCTACAACAAGAAAACAGACAATAGTGCAAGTAAATGAAATAAAATAGAATATAATAGAAATAGAGCAGAATAGTCTATATACAAAGTAATTGGAATATTGATATATATCCATCCATATAATGTTACGTGTCTGTTTGGAGTTACATTTTCAAAAGTATAGGCCAGTGAATTCATCTATTTGTTTTTTTTCCACATTTGTTTTCACAGTGATGAAGATTACGAGCCTAAAATGGCTTCTGCTCCACCCTCACATCCTCAGCCATCATCGCCTGCTTCCACTCAGCTGAGACCATCCACACGTACCCCTCCTCAGCCATCATCGCCTGCTTCCACTCAGCTGAGACCATCCACACGTACCCCTCCTCAGCCATCATCTTCTTCATCTGATTCCGAATCACCCAAAGAGACGCAGCACAAAAAAAGGAAAAGCGTCATATAAATCAGCCACACCCAGGAAGCGTGGCCGAGGTGGTCTCCCCGAGATGGGTCTCCCAGAGGCGGGTCTCCCCGAGATGGGTCTCCCGAGGGGTCTCCCAGAGGCGGGTCTCCCAGAGGCGGGTCTCCCCGAGGTGGGTCCCCCAGAGGTGTGTTTCCCTCTTCCAGAACGACAGAGGAAGACCTCAGGTGGCACACCAGAGAGGAGAAAGACCAAAGACCAGAGCCACGCAGGTTCATGCCAGCCAGGGTCCCCGGCCCCGCGTTAGACCCCATCACAGCGTGGTCTCCCCTCTCCCTCTTCAGAATGTTCTTCAGCTCCTCCGTGGTCCAGAGGCTCGTCGACAACACCAATGCAAACGCCCTGAAGAGGTCACAGGCTGGAAAGAAGCACGTTTGGAAAGTGCTGACTGTGAGGGACTTTTATGTTTTCCTGGCCATTATCATTTTCTCCGGCCTCGTCCACGTTCACCACAGATCGGACTACTGGAGGAAGAAATGGCCGTACAACTTCCAATTCCCATCTGAGAAATGTCCCGGTCACGCTTTGAAGCCATCTTGTGGTCGCTGCACATGAGCAACCCTGAAGAAGACGAGGAAAACGAGCGCAAAAGGAACACCCCCGAGTACGACAGACTCTTCAAGATCAAGCCCCTTTACACGGACATCGTTACTGCCTGCAAAGCACATTTCCAGCCCTATCGGAACATTTCAATAGATGAGAGGATGGTCGCCTCCAAGGCCCGCATCAGCATGAAGCAGTACATGAAGGACAAGCCCACAAAGTGGGGGTACAAACTGTTTGTGCTGGCGGACTCCTCAACGGCATACACCTGGAACTTCTTTGTGTACACGGGGAAGAGTGAGTTCACCGCAGGCCGTGGACTCAGCTACTCCTCCGTGATGGACCTCCTGCCTCTCCCTCTGCTCGGTCAGGGCTACACACTCTTTGTGGACAACTTTTACACCAGCCCTGCCCTCTTTGAGGATTTGTCCAAAAAAAACATTGGCTGTTGTGGGACCATTAGAAAAAATAAAATGGAGTTTCCACGGACGGAGTTGAATGACCTACCGAAAAAGGCAGAAAGGGGAGATTTGCGGTGGATAAGGAAAGGCAAAATCCTGTTCTGAAGTGGATGGACACCCGTGAAGTGTCCATGTGCTCCACAGTGCACGAGGCCTTCAGCGGTCAGACTGTCCAGCGGAAAGTGAAACAGGCTGGTGTGTGGCAGACGAAGACTGTTCCTGTTCCTGACGCTGTGCTGGACTACAACCGAAGCATGGGTGGCGTGGATGTGTCAGACGCTTTGATTGGGTACTACAGCGTTCACCACAAAACAATGAAATGGTACAAGACTTTTTTTTACCATTTTATGGACATTGCAGTGGTGAACAGCTTCCTTCTCTACAAGGAGCTGTACAAGATAAGGAATGACCCCGCCAGGACGAAGCCACACACCCAGAAGTCCTTCAGGGAGAAGCTGGCTGCAGAGATGTTGGAGTTTGCTGGAGTCCCTGCAGCAGAAGCATCAGCAGCACCATCCCCCCCACCGCTCACATGCATGCCCGTGTATTATGGGGAAGATGGCCACCACGTCGAGGAAGTACTGCAAGAACTGCTCTAATGCTGGCAAGAAGAGGTGAAGACACCTGTGTACTGCAGGAAGTGCATGGTCCCTCTGTGCTTCACTAGTAGAAAGAACTGTTTCAAGGAGTGGCACGACCAAACACTGTAACATTCAGGGTGTCTACAGTTTGCCAGTGTGTTGTTCTTTACCAAAAAAAAGTGATTGTTGTTTTTACCTTTTGATTTTAGAGTGTAGTTTTCTTGTGTATTATGTTGGTAAAATGTTTAAAATAAAACTGCTTCAGTTGGAGTCAAACTTCATTTCCTGTGTATGTGTTTTTGTTGAATGGGAAAAGGTATAGAGGTCTGGGTGAATCTTCCAAAAGGTCAAAAGCAGTTGTATTTGGATGGAATGAACACCTATTGTGATATTTCAATGAAATACAATGAGTTTTACAGTGTGGTACCTGAGAAAGGTCAAATGGCACTGATGGTAACCAAATGTACCCAAAGGTGAGCCTGGACCTACCTGTGCCAACATGTTTTTCAAGGCTGGTTTCACTATAAATAATGTTTTTTTGTTCTAGGCGGAAATGAGAATTGTAATTGTTTTACTATGTTCCATCTGAATTTACTCTGACACAGCAACATCTAAATTGATTCTGACACTTCTACAGCCAACTCACAGGTGTATCCTTGCTTTGAGAAAAAAGATTATTCCTTTACCTTTTAGAAATTAAGATATACTCATTCTTTCGGGGCATGTCATTTTCAAGCCTGAGGCCTGAAAAACGACCCGCACTTAATTAATCACTCTTTATTAAAATCACTCTTTATTTTGTATAAATCACTCTTTATGTATACATACACTCTTTATATATTCTATAAATCACTCTTTATTTATGACATATCACTCTTTATAATATCACTCTTTATCATAAATCACTCTTTATTATGAATATCACTCTTTATAATATATCACTCTTTATTATAAATCACTTTTTATTACATATCACTCTTTATTACATATCACTCTTTATATATGACATATCACTCTTTATGACATATCACTCTTTATATTACATATTACTCTTTATTTATGACATATCACTCTTTATAGTATATCACTCTATTATAAATCACTCTTTATTTTGTATATATCACTCTATGATATATCACTTTTTATTTATTACATATCACTCTTTATTACATATCACTCTTTATTTTGTATTTATCACTCTTTATTTTGTATTTATCACTCTTTATTTATTACATATCACTCTTTATTACATATCACTATTTATGACATATCACTCTTTATTACATATCACTTTTCATTTTGTATATATCACTCTTTATGACATATCACTCTTTATTTTGTACATATCACTCTTTATAATATATCACTCTTTATTATAAATCACTCTTTATTACATATCACTCTTTATTACATATCACTCTTTATATATGACATATCACTCTTTATGACATATCACTCTTTATATATGACATATTACTCTTTATTTATGACATATCACTCTTTATTATATCACTCTATTATAAATCACTCTTTATTTTGTATATATCACTCTGATATATCACTCTTTATTTATTACATATCACTCTTTATTACATATCACTCTTTATTTTGTATTTATCACTCTTTATTTTGTATTTATCACTCTTTATTTATTACATATCACTCTTTATTACATATCACTCTTTATTTATGACATATCACTCTTTATTACATATCACTCTTCATTTTGTATATATCACTCTTTATTTATGACATATCACTCTTTATTTTGTATTATCACTCTTTATTTATGACATATCACTCTTTATTTTGTATATATCACTCTTTATTTATGACATATCACTCTTTATAATATATCACTCTTTATTATAAATCACTCTTTATTACATATCACTCTTTATTACATATCACTCTTTATATATGACATATCACTCTTTATGACATATCACTCTTTATATATGACATATTACTCTTTATTTATGACATATCACTCTTTATAATATATCACTCTATTATAAATCACTCTTTATTTTATATATCACTCTATGATATATCACTCTTTATTTATTACATATCACTCTTTATTACATATCACTCTTTATTTATGTATTTATCACTCTTTATTTTGTATTTATCACTCTTTATTTATTACATATCACTCTTTATTACATATCACTCTTTATTTATGACAATCACTCTTTATTACATATCACTCTTTATTTTGTATATATCACTCTTTATTTATGACATATCACTCTTTATTTTGTATATATCACTCTTTATTTATTACATATCACTCTTTATTACATATCACTCTTCATTTTGTATATATCACTCTTTATTTATGACATATCACTCTTTATTTTGTATATATTACTCTTTATGACATATCACTCTTTATTTTGTATATATCACTCTTTATTTATGACATATCACTCTTTATTTTGTATATATCACTCTTTATTTATTACATATCACTTTTTATTACATATTACTCTTTATTTTGTATATATCACTCTTTATTTATGACATATCACTCTTTATTTTGTATATATCACTCTTTATATGACATATCACTCTTTATGACATATCACTCTTTATATATGACATATTACTCTTTATTTATGACATATCACTCTTTATTTTGTATATCACTCTTTATTTATTACATATCACTCTTTATTACATATCACTCTTTATTTTGTATATATCACTCTTTATTTATGACATATCACCCTTTATTTTGTATATATCACTTTATTTATTACATATCACTTTTATTACATATCACTCTTTATTTTGTATATATCACTCTTTATTTATTACATATCACTTTTATTACATATCACTATTTATTTATGACATATCACTCTTTATTTTGTATATATCACTCTTTATTTATTACATATACTTTTTATTACATATCACTTTATTACATATCACTCTTTATTTTGTATATATCACTCTTTATTTATGACATATCACTCTTTATTACATATCACTCTTTATGTTGTATATATCACTCTTTATTTATTACATATCACTCTTTATTTTTTTACATATCACTCTTTATTACATATCACTCTTTATTACATATCACTCTTTATTTATGACATATCACTCTTTATTTTGTATATATCACTCTTTATTTATGACATATCACTCTTTATGACATATCACTCTTTATTTTGTATATATCACTCTTTATTTATGACATATCATTCTTTATTTTGTATATATCACTCTTTATTTATGACATATCACTCTTTATGACATATCACTCTTTATTTTGTATATATCACTCTTTATTTATGACATATCACTCTTTATGACATATCACTCTTTATTTTGTATATATCACTCTTTATTTATGACATATCACTCTTTATTTTGTATATATCACTCTTTATTTATGACATATCACTCTTTATGACATATCACTCTTTATTTTGTATATATCACTCTTTATTTATGACATATCACTCTTTATGACATATGACTCTTTAATTGTTACTTCTGTTCTTGTGATTTCCCTGCAGGGCTTCCCGATGATGAACCATGGTCCTCTGCTGCTGAGCCTGCAGCCGGGCCAGACCATGCAGCCTCTCACCCTCATCCAGGGTAGGTCACCTGAACTCACCTGGCCAATGGCCTCATCAGATTAGATCCTTGCGGTCAGCTGATCTCTGCTTCCTGTCCCCACAGCTGCGTCTCTGGGTCAGCTGGTCCGGCCCGTGTGGGCGTGTCCCCGTCTCTCAGGACAGGACAGGCCCCGCCCCCTCCAGAGGCCCCCTCCTGAAGATCCGCAGCGCCCCCCCTGGTCCGTCTCTCTGCCACCTGTAGTCACCTGAACTCACCTGTAGTCACCTGAACTCACTGAACTCACCTGTAGTCACCTGAACTCACCTGTAGTCCCCTGAACTCACCTGTACTCACCTGTAGTCACCTGAACTCACCTGTAGTCACCTGTAGTCACCTGAACTCACCTGTAGTCACCTGAACTCACCTGTACTCACCTGTAGTCACCTGTACTCACCTGTAGTCACCTGAACTCACCTGTAGTCACCTTTAGTCATCTGTAGTCACCTGAACTCACCTGTAGTCATCTGAACTCACCTGTAGTCACCTGAACTCACCTGTAGTCACCTGAACTCACCTGTAGTCACCTGTAGTCACCCGTAGTCACCTGAACTCTACTGTAGTCATCTGAACTCACTGTAGTCACCTGAACTCACCTGTAGTCACCTGAACTCACCTGTAGTCACCTGTAGTCACCCGTAGTCACCTGAACTCACCTGTAGTCATCTGAACTCACCCGTAGTCACCTGAACTCACCTGTAGTCATCTGAACTCACCTGTAGTCACCTGAACTCACCTGTAGTCACCTGTACTCACCTGTAGTCACCTGAACTCACCTGTAGTCACCTGAACTCACCTGTAGTCACCTGTAGTCACCCGTAGTCACCTGAACTCACCTGTAGTCATCTGAACTCACCTGTAGTCACCTGTACTCACCTGTAGTCACCTGAACTCACCTGTAGTCACCTGAACTTACCTGTAGTCACCTGTACTCACCTGTAGTCACCTGAACTCACCTGTAGTCACCTGAACTTACCTGTAGTCACCTGTACTCACCTGTAGTCACCTGAACTCACCTGTAGTCACTTGTATTCACCTTTGGTAACCTGTAAACACATGTAGTCACTGTAGTCATCTTTAGCTAACCTATTCTCACCTGTATCCCACCTGTAACTCACCTTTAGTCACCTGTAACTCACCTTTAGTCACCTGTATCTCACCTGTAACTAATTTTAAGTCATCTGTATCTCACCTGGTCCGTCTCTCTGCCAATCAGAAGCGAGGACTGAGACGTCTGGATTATTACTGATGTTTGTTTGTTGTTTTGTTTTCCAGTTAACCTCCAGATGACCCCGGTGGGCGGGGCAACCCCCTGAAGCTGGCCGGCCCCCCCTCCCTGCCTCCGGCTCAGCCAATGGCCTCATCAGATTAACCAGATGTACGGTGCAGCTCTGATTCATATCGGGGGGGAAATATGAGTTACTCAACACTACATTTTGCTTTACTCCTGCGGTACCTCTAAGTCTTATTATTAGCAATCCACTTTATTCAGAAGTGGCTTCATAGGACCCCAGAGCACCTTACGATCATAGAAGAACTCTAACGGTTCAATCAGCAGAACATAAAGTACAGGACAGATACACAATATTTAGAAAGCAGGCAGTTATGGAGGGACATGACGACAGTATTCAAAAGAGCAAACAGGATGCTTAAAGCCATTCAATTCATTATCTTATCATAACGCCTTCATTATAAAAATATCTTTACCCAACATTCACTTCACTGAATGGAGCTATGCAAATCTGTGCCACCTGCGGCTAGCGGCTAGCGGCTAGCGGCTAGCTGGATCCACCCCTGCACTTACTACTGTTACTACCCGATTTGTGTGACTAACTGATCTGCACTGCGTGAGTTGTTCCTCCTTATTGGACCGCTACGTACGGCAACCCAAGTGGGACATTTGACACAGCGGCGTTTCGCAAAGAAGAAAAACAACCCGACCACATTAATCTGAACGAGAGAGAGAGAGTTATTGTTTTTACAACTTAATTTCCTGATTATTTGAGAGAAATCCTTTTAGTGGGTTAAGATCATTCTTATAATAAGAGAAGTGGATTTAACTTCTGTTAGCTATCACACTGGAGAAATAAGAAACTAAATGTATGCAATCATTGTATAATAATTAATATCTCATTATTTTCTGTTGAGATTCCTGGAAAAGAGAAATGACAATAAAGATTTTTATAAAAAAGTTGATTGAAGAACAAAACTCTGTTGCTAAATCTGAAAGGTCTTCACCAGCTTTGGAATTTCTCTGTCAGGGTCAGGTCACTAAGATTCTTCTTACTGACTCCATACATTATCTTATACAAATGTGACCATAACCAACACACTTTTTAAAGATATAGCTTATACGTTTATGGCGGAGCAACTCGCGCAGCGCAGTGTGAATCTGGAGTTCACAACTACCAGCACAAGCTGAAAGTCATGTGACGTCTTCGTGTCTTGCAGCTCCTGGCCCCGCCCCCTCTCCTGGCCACGCCCCCTCTCCTGGACCCGCCCCCTCTCCCACCACCAGGTTACCGCCGACCTCCGACCCCCCCCAGGTGGTGATGAGCGTGGAGGAGTTTACTACGGGACGGCTGGGGCAACCTGATATATGATGACTTGCCTCCCCATGGACATCTCCTGCTTCACCTGTCAGATCTGCTCTGACGAGTCCGACACAACCTGAGGTGAGCAACACACCTGAACACACTGATAACACCTGATAACACCTGATAACACCTGATAACACCTGATAACACCTGATCACACATGAACACACCTGAACACACCTGATAACACCTGATAACACCTGATAACACCTGATCACACCTGAACACACCTGAACACACCTGATAACACCTGATAACACCTGATCACACATGAACACACCTGATAACACCTGATAACACCTGATCACACTGAAACACCTGAACACACCTGATAACACCTGAACACACCTGATAACACCTGATAACACCTGATCACACCTGATAACACCTGAACACACCTGATAACACCTGATAACACCTGATAACACCTGATCACACCTGATAACACCTGAACACACCTGAACACCTGAACACACTGATCACACATGATCACACATGAACACACCTGATAACACCTGATAACACCTGATCAACCTGATCACACCTGATCACACATGAACACACCTGATAACACCTGATAACCCTGATCACACATGAACACACCTGAACACACCTGATAACACCTGATAACACCTGATAACACCTGATAACACCTGATCACACATGAACACACCTGAACACACCTGATAACACCTGATAACACCTGATAACACCTGATAACACCTGATCACACCTGATAACACCTGATCACACATGAACACACCTGAACACACCTGATAACACCTGATAACACCTGATAACACCTGATACACCTGATCACACATGAACACACATGAACACACCTGATAACACCTGATAACACCTGATAACACCTGATAACACCTGATCACACATGAACACACCTGATAACACCTGATAACACCTGATAACACCTGATAACACCTGATCACCTGATAACACCTGATCACACATGAACACACCTGAACACACCTGATAACACCTGATAACACCTGATAACACCTGATAACACCTGAACACACCTGATAACACCTGATAACACCTGATCACACCTGATCACACATGAACACACATGAACACACCTGATAACACCTGATCACACCTGATCACACCTGATCACACATGAACACACCTGATAACACCTGATCACACCTGATCACACCTGATCACACATGATCACACATGAACACACCTGATAACACCTGATCACACCTGATCACACATGAACACACCTGATAACACCTGATACACCTGATAACACCTGATCACACCTGAACACACCTGAACACACCTGAACACACCTGATAACACCTGATAACACCTGAACACACCTGATCACACCTGATAACACCTGATAACACCTGATCACACCTGAACACACCTGAACACACCTGAACACACCTGATCACACCTGATCACACATGAACACACCTGAACACACCTGAACACACCGATAACACCTGATAACACCTGAACACACCTGATAACACCTGATAACACCTGATCACACCTGAACACACCTGAACACACCTGAACACACCTGATAACACCTGATAACACCTGAACACACCTGATAACACCTGATAACACCTGATCACACCTGAACACACCTGAACACACTGAACACACCTGATAAACACTGATAACACCTGAACACACCTGATAACACCTGATAACACCTGATAACACCTGATCACACCTGAACACACCTGAACACACCTGATCACACCTGATCACACATGAACACACCTGAACACACCTGATAACACCTGATCACACCTGATCACACCTGATAACACCTGAACACACCTGATAACACCTGAACACACCTGAAACACCTGATAACACCTGATCACACCTCATAACACCTGAACACACCTGATAACACCTGATAACACCTGAACACACCTGATAACACCTGATAACACCTGATCACACCTGATAACACCTGAACACACCTGATAACACCTGAACACACCTGAACACCTGAACACACCTGATCACACATGATCACACATGAACACACCTGATAACACCTGATCACACCTGAAACACCTGATAACACCTGAACACACCTGATAACACCTGATCACACCTGATAACACCTGAACACACCTGAACACCTGAACACACCTGAACACCTGAACACACCTGATCACACATGATCACACATGAACACACCTGATAACACCTGATCACACCTGAAAACACCTGATAACACATGAACACACTGATAACACCTGATCACACCTGATCACACCTGATAACACCTGAACACACCTGATAACACCTGAACACACCTGATAACACCTGAACACACCTGAACACACCTGATAACACCTGAACACACTGATAACACCTGAACACACCTGAACACACCTGATAACACCTGATAACACCTGATAACACCTGATCACACATGAACACACCTGATAACACCTGATAACACCTGATAACACCTGATCACACCTGATAACACCTGATAACACCTGAACACACCTGAACACACTGATAACACCTGATCACACCTGAAAACACCTGATAACACCTGATCACACCTGATAACACCTGAACACACCTGATAACACCTGAACACACCTGATAACACCTGAACACACCTGAACACACCTGATAACACCTGATAACACCTGAACACACCTGATCACACCTGATAACACCTGATCACACCTGATAACACCTGATCACACCTGAACACACCTGATAACACCTGATAACACCTGAACACACCTGATAACACCTGATCACACCTGATAACACCTGAACACACCTGATAACACCTGATAACACTGAACACACCTGATAACACCTGAACACACCTGATGACACCTGATGACACCTGATAACACCTGAACACACCTGAACACACCTGATAACACCTGAACACACCTGATAACACCTGATAACACCTGATCACACATGAACACACCTGAACACACCTGATAACACCTGAACACACCTGATAACACCTGATAACACCTGATCACACATGAACACACCTGAACACACCTGATAACACCTGATCACCTGAACACACCTGATAACACCTGTTAACACCTGATCACACATGAACACACCTGATAACACCTGATGACACCTGATAACACCTGATAACACCTGATAACACCTGAACACACCTGATAACACCTGAACACCTGATAACACCTGATCACACCTGATCACACCTGATCACACATGAACACACCTGATAACACCTGATAACACCTGATCACACCTGATAACACCTGATCACACCTGATAACACCTGATCACACCTGAACACACCTGATCACACATGAACACACCTGATCACACCTGATAACACCTGAACACACCTGATAACACCTGAACACACCTGATCACACCTGATAACACCTGATAACACCTGAACACACCTGATCACACCTGATAACACCTGAACACACCTGAACACACCTGATAACACCTGATAACACCTGATAACACCTGATCACACCTGATAACACCTGAACACACCTGAACACACCTGATAACACCTGAACACACCTGAACACACCTGATGACACCTGATGACACCATTACACGCCTGCAAACCTACTTGAACACACCTGATAACACCTGATAACACCTGATCACACCTGATCACACATGAACACACTGATAACACCTGATAACACCTGATCACACCTGATCACACATGAACACACCTGAACACACTGATCACACCTGATCACACCTGATAACACCTGATAACACCTGATCACACATGAACACACCTGAACACACCTGAACACACCTGATAACACCTGATGACACCTGATGACACCATTACACGCCTGCAAACCTACTTGAACACACCTGATAACACCTGATCACACCTGATCACACATGAACACACCTGATAACACCTGATAACACCTGATCACACCTGATCACACATGAACACACCTGAACACACCTGATCACACCTGATAACACCTGATAACACCTGATCACACATGAACACACCTGAACACACCTGATAACACCTGATGACACCTGATGACACCATTACACGCCTGCAAACCTACTTGAACACACCTGAACACACCTGATAACACCTGATAACACCTGATGACACCTGATAACACCTGATAACACCTGATCACACCTGAACACACCTGATAACACCTGATCACACATTAACACACCTGATGACACCTGATGACACCATTACACGCCTGCAAACCTACTTGAACAGACCTGATAACACTTGATAACACCTGATCACACCTGATAACACCTGATAACACCTGATAACACCTGATAACACCTGATAACACCTGATCACACATGAACACACCTGAACACACCTGATAACACCTGATAACACCTGATAACACCTGATCACACCTGAACACACCTGAACACACCTGATAACACCTGATAACACCTGATCACACATGAACACACCTGATAACACCTGATAACACCTGATCACACCTGATAACACCTGAACACACCTGATAACACCTGAACACACCTGATAACACCTGATAACACCTGATCACACCTGATAACACCTGAACACACCTGATAACACCTGATAACACCTGAACACACCTGATAACACCTGATAACACCTGATCACACCTGATAACACCTGAACACACCTGAACACCTGAACACACCTGATCACACATGATCACACATGAACACACCTGATAACACCTGATAACACCTGATCACACCTGATCACACCTGATCACACATGAACACACCTGATAACACCTGATAACACCTGATCACACATGAACACACCTGATAAACATGATAAACACTGATACACCTGATAACACCTGATCACACATGAACACACCTGAACACACCTGATAACACCTGATAACACCTGAAACACCTGATCACACCTGATAACACCTGATCACACATGAACACACCTGATAACACCTGATAACACCTGATAACACCTGATAACACCTGATCACACATGAACACACCTGATAACACCTGATAACACCTGATAACACCTGATAACACCTGATAACACCTGATCACACATGAAACACACCTGATAACACCTGATAACACCTGATAACACCTGATAACACCTGATAACACATGAACACACCTGATAACACCTGATCACACTGATCACACATGAACACACCTGATAACACCTGATAACACCTGATAACACCTGATCACACCTGAACACACCTGAACACACCTGAACACACCTGATAACACCTGATAACACCTGAACACACCTGATCACACTGATAACACCTGATAACACCTGATCACCTGAACACACCTGAACACACCTGAACACACCTGATCACACCTGATCACACATGAACACTGAACACACCTGAACACACCTGATAACACCTGATAACACCTGAACACACCTGAAACACCTGATAACACCTGATAACACTGATCACACCTGAACACACCTGAACACACCTGAACACACCTGATAACACCTGATAAACACCTGAACACACCTGATAACACCTGATAACACCTGATCACACCTGAACACACCTGAACACACCTGAACACACCTGATAACACCTGATAACACCTGAACACACCTGATAACACCTGATAACACCTGATAACACCTGATCACACCTGAACACACCTGAACACACCTGATCACACATGAACACACCTGAACACACCTGATCACACCTGATCACACCTGATAACACCTGAACACCTGATAACACCTGAACACACCTGATAACACCTGATAACACCTGATCACACCTCATAACACCTGAACACACCTGATAACACCTGATAACACCTGAACACACCTGATAACACCTGATAACACCTGATCACACCTGATAACACCTGAACACACCTGATAACACCTGAACACACCTGAACACCTGAACACACCTGATCACACATGATCACACATGAAACACACCTGATAACACCTGATCACACCTGAAAACACCTGATAACACCTGAACACACCTGATAACACCTGATCACACCTGATAACACCTGAACACACCTGATAACACCTGAACACACCTGAACACCTGAACACACCTGATCAACATGATCACACATGAACACACCTGATAACACCTGATCACACCTGAAAAACACTGATAACACATGAACACACCTGATAACACCTGATCACACCTGATCACACCTGATAACACCTGAACACACCTGATAACACCTGAACACACCTGATAACACCTGAACACACCTGAACACACCTGATAACACCTGAACACACCTGATAACACCTGAACCACACCTGAACACACCTGATAACACCTGATAACACCTGATAACACCTGATCACACATGAACACACCTGATAACACCTGATAACACCTGATAACACCTGATTCACACCTGATAACACCTGATAACACCTGAACACACCTGATACACCTGATAACACCTGATCACACCTGAAAACACCTGATAACACCTGATCACACCTGATAACACCTGAACACACCTGATAACACCTGAACACACCTGATAACACCTGAACACACTGAACACACCTGATAACACCTGATAACACCTGAACACACCTGATCACACCTGATAACACCTGATCACACCTGATAACACCTGATCACACCTGAACACACCTGATAACACCTGATAACACCTGAACACACCTGATAACACCTGATCACACCTGATAACACCTGAACACACCTGATAACACCTGATAACACCTGAACACACCTGATAACACCTGAACACACCTGATGACACCTGATAACACCTGAACACACCTGAACACACCTGATAACACCTGAACACACCTGATAACACTGATAACACCTGATCACACATGAACACACCTGAACACACCTGATAACACCTGAACACAACCTGATAACACCTGATAACACCTGATCAACATGAACACACCTGATAACACCTGATCACACCTGAAACACCTGATAAAACCTGTTAACACCTGATCACACATGAACACACCTGATAACACCTGATGACACCTGATAACACTGATAACACCTGATAACACCTGATAACACCTGAACACACCTGATAACACCTGAACACACCTGATAACACCTGATCACACCTGATCACACCTGATCACACATGAACACACCTGATAACACCTGATAACACCTGATCACACCTGATAACACCTGATCCACCTGATAACACCTGATCACACCTGAACACACCTGATCACACATGAACACACCTGATCACACCTGATAACACCTGAACACCTGATCACACCTGATAACACCTGATAACACCTGAACACACCTGATCACACCTGATAACACCTGATAACACCTGAACACACCTGATCACACCTGATAACACCTGAACACACCTGAACACACCTGATAACACTGATAACACCTGATCACACCTGATAACACCTGAACACACCTGAACACACCTGATAACACCTGAACACACCTGAACACACCTGATGAACCTGATGACACCATTACACGCCTGCAAACCTACTTGAACACACCTGATAACACCTGATAACACCTGATCAACCTGATCACACATGAACACACCTGATAACACCTGATAACACCTGATCACACCTGATCACACATGAACACACACTGAACACACCTGATCACACCTGATCACACCTGATAACACCTGATAACACCTGATCACACATGAACACACCTGAACACACCTGAACACACCTGATAACACCTGATGACACTGATGACACCATTACACGCCTGCAAACCTACTTGAACACACCTGATAACACCTGATCACACCTGATCACACATGAACACACCTGATAACACCTGATAACACCTGATCACACCTGATCACACATGAAACACACCTGAACACACCTGATCACACCTGATAACACCTGATAACACCTGATCACACATGAACACACCTGAACACACCTGATAACACCTGAGACACCTGATGACACCATTACACGCCTGCAAACCTACTTGAACACCTGAACACACCTGATAACACCTGATAACACCTGATGACACCTGATAACACCTGATAACACCTGATCACACCTGAACACACCTGATAACACCTGATCACACATTAAACACACCTGATGACACCTGATGACACCATTACACGCCTGCAAACCTACTTGAACACACCTGATAACACTTGATAACACCTGATCACACCTGATAACACCTGATAACACCTGAACACACCTGATAACACCTGAACACACCTGATAACACCTGATAACACCTGAACACACCTGATGACACCTGATGACACCTGATGACACTGATGACACCATTACACGCCTGCAAACCTACTTGAACACACCTGATGACACCTGAACACACCTGATGACACCTGATAACACCTGATGACACCTGATGACACCTGAACACACCTGATGACACCTGAACACACCTGAACACACCTGAACACACCTGATGACACCTGAACACACCTGATGACACCTGATGACACCTGATAACACCTGATAACACCTGATAACACCTGATCACACATGAACACACCTGAACACACCTGATCACACCTGATCACACATGAACACACCTGATAACACCTGAACACACCTGATAAACACTGATAACACCTGATAACACCTGACACACCTGAACACACCTGATAACACCTGATGACACCTGATGACGCCTGATGACACCATTACACGCCTGCAAACCTACTTGAACACACCTGATAACACCTGATAACACCTGATCACACCTGATCACACCTGATCACACCTGATCACACATGAACACACCTGAACACACCTGATAACACCTGAACACACCTGATAACACCTGATCACACCTGATAACACCTGAAACACCTGATAACACCTGAACACACCTGAACACACCTGAACACACCTGAACACACTGATCACACCTGATCACACCTGATCACACCTGATAACACCTGATAACACCTGATAACACCTGATAACACCTGAACACACCTGATAACACCTGAACACACCTGAACACACCTGAACACACCTGATAACACCTGATAACACCTGATCACACATGAACACACATGATAACACCTGAACACACCTGATAACACCTGAACACACCTGAACACACCTGAACACACCTGATAACACTGATCACACCTGAACACACCTGAACACACCTGATAACACCTGATCACACATGAACACACATGATAAACACCTGATAACACCTGATAACACCTGATAACACCTGAACACACCTGATAACACCTGAACACACCTGAACACACCTGAACACACCTGATAACACCTGAACACACCTGAACACACCTGAAACACCTGATCACACCTGAACACACCTGAACACACCTGATAAACACCTGATCACACATGAACACACATGATAACATGATAACACCTGATAACACCTGATAACACCTGAACACACCTGATAACACCTGAACACACCTGAACACACCTGAACAACCTGATAACACCTGAACACACCTGAACACACCTGAACACACCTGAACACACCTGATAACACCTGAACACACCTGAACACACCTGAACACACCTGATAACACCTGATCACACTGAACACACCTGATAACACCTGATCACACCTGATCACACATGAACACACCTGAACAACCTGATCACACCTGATCACACATGAAACACCTGAAAACCTGATAACACCTGAAACACCTGATCACACATGACACACCTGATCACACCTGATAACACCTGATAACACCTGATCACACCTGATCACACCTGATAACACCTGATCACACCTGATCACACCTGATGACACCTGATAACACCTGATCACACCTGATGACACCTGATAACACCTGATCACACCTGATCACACCTGATCACACCTGATCACACCTGATCACACCTGATCACACCTACCTGATCACACCTGATACACCTGAACACACCTGATAACACCTGAACACACCTGATCACATCTGATAACACCTGATAACACCTGATAACACCTGATCACACATGAACACACATGATAACACCTGATGACACCTGATAACACCTGATAACACCTGATCACACATGAAACACCTGAACACACCTGATACACCTGATAACACCTGAACACACCTGATCACACATGAACACACCTGAACACACCTGATAACACCTGATAACACCTGATCACACATGAACACACATGATAACACCTGATACACCTGATAACACCTGATAACACCTGATCACACCTGATCACACCTGATAACACCTGAAACACCTGATAACACCTGACACACACTGATAACACCTGATAACACCTGATAACACATGAACACACCTGATAACACCTGAACACACCTGATAACACCTGATAACACCTGATCACACATGAACACACCTGAACACCTGAACACACCTGAACACACCTGAACACACCTGATAACACCTGAACACACCTGATAACCTGATAACACCTGAACACACCTGATAAACACCTGAACACACTGATAACACATGAACACACCTGAACACACCTGAACACACCTGAACACACCTGAACACACCTGATAACACCTGAACACACCTGAACACACCTGATCACACCTGATCACACCTGAACACACCTGAACACACCTGATAACACTGATCACACCTGAACACACCTGATAACACCTGATAACACCTGATCACACCTGATCACACCTGATCACACATGACACACCTGAACACACCTGATCACATCTGATAACACCTGATAACACCTGATAACACCTGATCACACATGAACACACCTGAACACACCTGATTACACCTGATAACACCTGATCACATGAACACACCTGATCACACCTGATCACACCTGATAACACCTGATCACACCTGATCACACCTGATAACACCTGATAACACCTGAACACACATGAACACACATGAACACACTGATCACACCTGATAACACCTGATAACACCTGATCACACCTGATAACACCTGATCACACCTGATGACACCTGATAACACCTGATCACACCTGATGACACCTGATAACACCTGATAACACCTGATCACACCTGATCACACCTGATCACACCTGATAACACCTGATCACACCTGATCACACCTGATCACACCTGATCACACCTGAAACACCTGAACACACCTGATAACACCTGAACACACCTGATCACATCTGATAACACCTGATAACACTGATAACACCTGATCAACATGAACACACACTGATAACACCTGATGACACCTGATAACACCTGATAACACCTGATGACACCTGAACACACCTGATACACCTGATAACACCTGAACACACCTGATAACACCTGATCACACATGAACACACCTGAACACACCTGATAACACCTGATAACACCTGATAACACCTGATCACACATGAACACACCTGAACACACCTGATAACACCTGATCACACATGAACACACATGATAACACCTGATGACACCTGATAACACCTGATAACACCTGATCACACCTGATCACACCTGATCACACCTGATCACACCTGAACACACCTGATAAACCTGAACACACCTGATAACACCTGATAACACCTGATAACACATGAACACACCTGATAACACCTGAAACACACTGATAACACCTGATAACACCTGATCACACATGAACACACCTGAACACACCTGAACACACCTGAACACACCTGAACACACCTGATAACACCTGAACACACCTGATAACACCTGATAACACCTGAACACACCTGATAACACCTGAACACACCTGATAACACCTGATACACACATGAACACACCTGAACACACCTGAACACACCTGATAACACCTGAACACACCTGATAACACCTGAACACACCACCTGAACACACCTGAACACACCTGATGACACCTGATGACACCTGATGACACCATTACACGCCTGCAAACCTACTTGAACACACCTGAGCAAACACCTGGTCACGTGTAATCAGCGGCCGCTCATTATCTCTGTTTCACAGGCACATGCAGCACATGATGCAGCACTCGAAGCTGATTGGAGGAGGCGCCTCAGGTGACGAGAGGAGGTCTGTACGTTTTGTTACCGACAGTTCTCGTCTGGCAATCAGCTGCAGAGCCACCTGGAGCAGGTGCACGGCCCCGCCCCCTCCACCTGTAAGAACACACCTGGAAATATTCCCATAACGTCCTGCTGGACTCCTCCCCTCTCAGGACTCACCTGTCTCCCTTTCTGAGGACTCACCTGTCTCCCTCTCTCAGGTATATGTCGGATCTGTGAGTGGGCCTTTGAGAACGAGTCGACCTTCTTAAACCACATGAAGTCCATCCACAAACCAGGAGAGATGCCCTACGTCTGCCAGGTGAGTCTGACCTCGTTACCCTTACTTCTGACCTCGTTAACCTGTGTGTCCTATGACCTATTCAAATGGGCTGTCCTCGTTAACTCAGATGTGGTTCTGCCTTGTTAACTAAGGTGTGTTCTGTCCTCGTT
>JAAKFY010001070.1:32500-37500 GCA_011823955.1 Dissostichus mawsoni
ACTGTACTGCAGTAATACTCACTGTACTGCAGTAATACTCACTGTACTGCAGTAATACACACTATAATACTCCACTGTACTGCAGTAATACACACTGTACTGCAGTAATACTCACTGTACTGCAGTAATACACACTATAATACTCACTGTACTGCAGTAATACACACTGTACTGCAGTAATACTCACTGTACTGCAGTAATACACACTATAATACACACTGTACTGCAGTAATACACACTGTACTGCAGTAATACTCACTGTACTGCAGTAATACTCACTGTACTGCAGTAATACACACTATAATACTCACTGTACTGCAGTAATACTCACTGTACTGCAGTAATACTCACTGTACTGCAGTAAAACACACTATAATACACACTGTACTGCAGTAATACACACTGTACTGCAGTAATACTCACTGTACTGCAGTAATACACACTATAATACTCACTGTACTGCAGTAATACTCACTGTACTGCAGTAATACTCACTGTACTGCAGTAATACACACTATAATACACACTGTACTGCAGTAATACTCACTGTACTGCAGTAATACTCACTGTACTGCAGTAATACACACTATAATACTCACTGTACTGCAGTAATACTCACTGTACTGCAGTAATACACACTATAATACTCACTGTACTGCAGTAATACTCACTGTACTGCAGTAATACACACTATAATACTCACTGTACTGCAGTAATACACAGAGTACTGCAGTAATGTTGCAGTGTGTGAAAAAGCACACGTCCCACCGTCCGGGACAAGTAGATCTTTCAGCGGACTTGTCCGGCGGACATGTGACGTTTTTCGCCCTCATTTACTGACAAATGATTGATAAGGTCAGTTTACAAAAGGCAGAACTCATTCGCAAATTGTCGTGTCCGCCACTGTTGTGGTTCTGCTTGTCGATTCCTAAGGAAATGCATCTCGCCGCTTTCTGTACTGTTAGACGGGGGCGGGGCGGGGCGGGGGGCGGGGCGGGCGGGGCGGGGCGGGCGGTAGCACAGCAGGTTGGGAGCAAAACTCGGTTCCGAGTAAGAACAAATAACAATTGTCCGTACCGGTTAATAAGAGTTGTGAGGAAAGGAGGCCGAGCGCCGCGGACCGCAGCTCTCTCTCTCCATGCTCCGTATCAGCTGATCGTCTCTCTCTTCTCTCTCTCTCTCTCTCTCTCTCTCTGTCTCTCTCCTCCCTCTCTCTCTCTCTCTCTCTCTGTCTCTCTCTGTCTCTCTCTCTCTCTCTCTATGCTCCGTATCAGCTGATCGCTGCACGGTGCAGCTCAGAGTCTCTCTCTCTCTGTCTCTCTCTCTCTCTCTCTCTCTCTCTGTCTCTCTCTCCCTCTCTCTCTCTCTCTCTCTCTGTCTCTCTCTGTCTCTCTCTCTCCTCTCTCTATGCTCCGTATCAGCTGATCGCTGCACGGTGCAGCTCAGAGTCTCTCTCTCTCTCTCTCTCTCTGTCTCTCTCTCTCTCTCTCTGTCTCTCTCTCTCTCTCTCTCTCTCTCTCTCTCTCTCTCTCTCTCTCTCTCTCTGTCTCTCTCTCTCTCTCTCCATGCTCCGTATCAGCTGATCGCTGCACGGTGCAGCTCAGAGTCTCTCTCTCTCTCTGTCTCTCTCTCTCTCTATCTCTCTCTCTATGCTCCGTATCAGCTGATCGCTGCAAGGTGCAGCTCAGTGTCCTCTCTCTCTCTCTCTCTCTTCTCTATGCTCCGTATCAGCTGATCGCTGCATGGTGCAGCTCAGAGTCTCTCTCTCTCTGTCTCTCTCTCTCTCTCTCTATGCTCCGTATCAGCTGATCGCTGCATGGTGCAGCTCAGAGTCTCTCTCTCTCTCTGTCTCTCTCTCTCTCTCTATGCTCCGTATCAGCTGATCGCTGCACGGTGCAGCTCAGAGTCTCTCTCTCTCTCTCTCTCTCTCTCTCTCTCTCTCTCTCTCTGTCTCTCTGTCTCTCTCTCTCTCTCTCTCTCTGTCTCTCTCTCTCTCTCTCTCTCTCTCTCTCTCTCTCTCTCTGTCTCTCTCTCTCTCTCTCTCTCTCTCTCTCTCTCTCTCTCTCTCTATGCTCCGTATCAGCTGAAAGCTGAATGGTGCAGCTCAGAGTCTCTCTCTCTCTCTGTCTCTCTCTCTCTCTCTCTGCTCCGTATCAGCTGATCGCTGCACGGTGCAGCTCAGAGTCTCTCTCTCTCTCTCTCTCTCTCTCTCTCTCTCTCCTCTCTCTCTCTCTCTGTCTCTCTTCTCTCTCTCTCTCTCTCTTTCTCGCTCTCTCTCTCTCTCTCTCATCTCTCTCTCTCGTCTCTCTCTCTGTCTCTCTCTCTCTTCTCTCTCTCTCTCTCTCTCTCTCTCTACACACAGCGGATCCGCTGCCCGTTTAACAGCTCATCTTTGTCAAACTTTCTTATGTTCTTTCTCTAACACGATGAAGGTTATTAAGCGTTTTAGCTCCTGTGTTGTTAATATTGACCGCCATTTCCTTTATGAAGTAAAGCAGCCTGTCTGTCTGTGTCCTCGCGCTGTCCTCACATCCCCGGACCCCCAGACTCGAGGAGACAGGGACAGGGGCGCCGTAAGGGGTGTGAAAAGTTGACGATTCTAAGGGCCCGTGACTGACAGGGGCCCAAACTATTTTAGAACATTAAGAAAAATTGGTTTAAGTAACCAATGTGATTATCTTTTCATGGGGCCCAGAATCCCTGGCAGCGCCCCTGCACAGGGATGTCAGTACTGTTTATGAAGCAGGGTATAGAAAGTACATTATTGAAATGAAAATACTATTTATTTACTTTTACAAACAGTGAGCAGCTGCAGCACGTGTGTTGCAGACATGTGTAAGCGTGCAAGCGTCTTTGAGTTGTAGAAAAGCGCTAGGCCTATAGGCTATAAATATAATGTATTATTATTATTATTGTATTATTAGGCCTATCTGTTGGACATGTGTTGGACATGTGTTGGACATGTGTTGGACATGTTGTTGGACATGTGTTGGACATGTGTGGCTGGACTCTGCCTCACAGGCAGGTTGCAGTGTAACATCAGGAGACTCAAACTGCAGAGATTATTTGCATATAATTGTATTCAATAACCGTAACTAAATGAAACAGTAGAAGTGATTTGTAAATAGGAATACAGAATTGACTGAATGTTTTCATGAATATTTTTCTCCCAGTTTTGTCATGGGACTTATTTTTACCCTCTCAAAGAACCGGAATCGAGAACCGAAAATAACCGGAATCGAAAAGCAGAACCGGAATCGTTCAAATCCAAACGATACCCAACCCTATGTGTGATGCAGTAAAATGTCACGCTCACTTACGTTAGCGGTGCCGTAAAAACCGTGGGGAAATGTAAATACGAAGAAGAAGAAGAAGAAGAAGAAGAAGAAGAAGAAGAAGATTCCAGTGGCCCCAATTTTTGTGAAAAATGTATTCGGTCAAGTACTCTCTAAAAAACTTTTTCTCACACTGAATGTTGGCCTTGTTGTGTTTCAGTCACCACGTGCCGCGCTCCAGAGAGAAAACCTCTTCCTCTGCACAGACGCCCTCCTCCATGGTGAGACACAACACTAACAACAACAACAACACTAACAACAACAACAACAACAGCAGCAGTAGTAACGCTCAGTGGTGTGTGTCAGTGTGTTTGTGCTGCAGTGCTCCAGCTGTGCCTTCAGGCCTCTCTCTGCTGACCTGATGGCTGACACCTGCTGAAGAACCCTGAGCACTACAGCGCCACCTGCTGGAGGAGGGTGAGACACACACACACACACACACACACTCACACTCACACACACACTCACACTCACGCACACACACACACACACACACACACACACTCACGCACACACACACACACACACACACACACTCACACACACACACACTCACACGCACGCACACACACACTCACACATACACACACACGCACACACACGCACACACTCACACACACACACACTCACATGCACACACACTCACACACACACACACACACACGCACTCACACACACACACACACTCACACTCACACACACACACACACACACTCACACACACACTCACACACACACACACACACTCACACACACACACACACACCACACACACACTCACACACACACACCACTCACACTCACACACACACACACACACACACTCACGCACACACCAACACACTCACATGCACACACACTCACACACACACGCACACACACGCACACACTCACACACACACACTCACATGCACACACACTCACACACACACACGCACTCACACACACACACACACTCACACACTCACACTCACACACACACACACACACACTCACACACACTCACACACACACGCACTCACACACACACACACACTCACACTCACACACACACACACACACTCACACACACTCACACACACACACACACTCACACACACACACACACACACACACACACCACACACACACACACTCACATTCACACGCACACCACACACACACTCACACACACACACACACACACTCACACACACCACACACACACACACTCACACACACTCACACACAAACACTCACACACACACTCACACACACACACACACACACAACTCACACTCACACGCACACACTCACACACACTCACACACACTCACACTCACACACACACTCACACTCACACACACTCACACACTCACACACTCACACACACACACTCACACACACCACACTCACACGCACACACACTCACACTCACACACTCACACACACGCTCACACACACACACACACGCACACACAACACTCACACAAACACCACACAACACAACAGTGATTTGAGCCTTTGCAGACCATTGACATGCACTAACAGCCATAGACCTACAGGAGAGGGAGCAGCAGGAGAACAGGGCCTCTTTCATACTTTAACATGTAACAGGAGAGTGAGACGGTGTTTTCTCCTTCAACTCGTCAGTGTCTCAGAGTGAGACGGTGTTTTCTCCTTCAA